>JAVJIF010007858.1:0-140000 GCA_038442645.1 Agave tequilana
CACATATTGTAATGCACAAATACTAGTTTATGTAACTTTTTCATTGCCAACTGGTTGCACAATTTGTATGAATTAGCGACCACGTGCTCCAATTTCTTTCACAACCTGATGGCAGTTTTCTACAGATTGGGAGCTTTTTCGCCATAGTTAATCCCCAATCAGCTGAAAGAAATTGTTGCACTGCTCTTCTAGTCAGTGAGCTTCCAAATTCTCCAACTCCATCCACAAATAATTTTATCTGTGAGAATCTACATCATAAGTGTTAATATTTGCATAACATTATATCGATGATAAATAAAATAATATTATCTCATTTATAGCTTTTGCCTTTTATTCTAATCCGGCTCCAACTTTTAATGATCTCTTTTAACCCATTTCTTACTTCTGGATGTGTAGAAAAGTTTTTTGAATATTGTAGTGCTTAATTTAAAAAATATGCTGCAATAATGTAAGCACATGATTGTTATGATATGACAGTTTTAATTTCTAGTCAACAAATATGATTTTTAGGCAAATGAATTACCACCAACATGCAAGTGTCTATGCAATTGTCCTTCCCATCTTCTATCAATGATATCTCAGTACCTCTTTCAGTTCTTATTTGATGCCTTTATAGCCAATTTTGCTCTATTCATAGCTTTATATATAATAAATAATGTAGATTTCTTGTCCTGGTACACTATCCTCAAGACTCTAATAAGAGGATCCATAATGTTTTGGACCTCTCTTGCCTTCTTTTAAAACCGGTCAGTCAGAATGAGATTAGAAACTTTATCTCTCACACTTCTTCTACTCCTTTCCTTGTTGAATTCACGTCATTCGGTTGTTGTACACTTTCTTTTTAAATCTTGTTCATAGCGAATAAGGCTTTCAATGGAAATAAACTCAGTGGCAAACCATATTATACTTAGTCTCAACAAATTTTTATCTCTGATAAATAGCTTCATTAAATTCTCCACTTTGAGGCTATTGTAAATGAATGATGTGATTATCTTAGCATCATCTAATGTCTCCTTGACTGATTTCACCGAGCCAATATTTTCAAGCATCAAATCAATGCACTGTGCTGCACAGGGAGACCAAAACAAATGGTTTCTCTTCTCCATCAACAAGTGCCCAGCTGCTTTAGAACTTGCCTCATTGTCTGTTACAACATACACGATATTTTTTTCACCAACTTCATCAACTCCATTAGCGAGAATATATAATCAGCAGTCTTCGAGATATTAGTAGTATCAACAGAAGTATGGTGAATCATGCTTCTATCACATAAATCATGAAATTAATAATAGGATTTCTATTCTAGGAACTCCAGCCATCACACATGATCGTGCAACCATACTGCGGCCATTTTGCTTTTATTGAAGCAATAATATTTCAATTTTTTTCATTTCCTCCTCTAAATAAAGATTACCAATCTGGTACCCTGTAGGGCCTTTTACACCTGGGTCTGCCTTTGCAATAGTATTAATCATGGCTTGGTAGTAAGGACCACTATTAGTTGCATTGAATGGTATTGTATTGTAGTGAAAGAATTTCGCCATGAATTTTTCAACCTTTTTAATATTCTCAGTTGAGAACATGCTTTTGATTGATTTCTATTTTGTTGGGAACATGTAAAGATCAATACTACGAGCTGGCATTTCAGCTTTTCTAGTAGTAAAACTCTGACACAATCCACAGTTAATCCCTGATCCTGAAGGCTGCGAACAAATGCCACTAATATCTCTTGTATGACCTTTTGCCGATCTCTAAGCCATTTCACAATTTTTTTCATAGCTTGTTTTAATTGTTTTCTTCCAACTCCTTTCAAATCACCAACTTTTTTAATTTCAGTATCAGAATCTTCATCAGTCACATCATAAAAATCTTTCTAACTTAAAGATTTCATAAGTCAGTCTTTTTTGAATTTTATGCCGCTCTTTCTTTGTTACCTTCAGAAAGATGTTGTCTCATTATTTGAGAATATTTCTTTTGGTACTCGCGAGCATTCTTCCATCTGACCGGGTACATGTGCTATATGTGTTGCTTCAATCTAGTGATATCATTGTGGACTTGTTTCCCACAATAATTACACTTCACAAGTTTTCTACTTCAACCAGCAAGGGTACCTGTTCCCATCCAATATCGCGTTGCTTTGGAGCCATACTGAAATTTAAAAAATTATCTGTTAAATTATATTAAAACTAAAATTAACTAAATTAAATTAAACTAAATTAACTAATTTATACTGCTAGATTAAACAATTAAATTAATTACCTATTAAAATTACTAAATTACCTAACTTAATTAAAATTACAAAATTATATTAAATTAAATTAAACTAAATTAAGTTAAACTAAACTAATTTAAATTAAACTCAAATACAGTGAACTGAGGGGGAAAGAGGAACAGAGGGGAGAGAGAGGCAGAGAGAGGGATTGAGAACAGAGGGAGAGAGATCGACGGAGAGAGAGGGAGAGACGCATAGGGAGAGAGAGATGGAGAGTGAGAGAGATCGACGGAGAGAGGGAGAGAAGCAGAGTGAGAGAGATCGACGGAGAGAGGGAGAGACGCATAGTGAGAGAGATCGACGGAGAGGGAGAGGGAGAGAGATGACAGGGAAACTAAGGGATAGAGAGAGAGGAACATTGGGAGAGCAGAGGGAGAAAGTGACGAGAGGGAGAGAGATCGACGGAGAGAGAGGGAGAGACGCAGAGGGAGAGAGATGACAGAGAGACTGAGGGGGAGAGAGAGGGACAGAGGGAGAGATACAGAGGGGGAGAGACGACGAAGAGGGAGAGATATCGACGGAGAGAGGACAGAGAGATTGAGGAAGAGAGTAAGTATCTGGCCGGCGGAGCGAGGGCGACGGCGAAACGGCCGGAGCGAGCGGCGACGATCTGGATCGGGAGAATTTTTTTCATCGCCTTTCTATGTTTATATGTGTCGCCTTCCTTCGATCACGGGCGAACAGGTGTGAACCGAGTTGAACCTAAATCGGGTTCGACTCAGATTACCCCTTCGACTCGAGCATCCGAGTTGTCTTGGACCAGGCCGAGTGGGATACGACTCGGCTGAGATTAAGATTCCTGGGGTCGCCAGTCCGGAGGGACCACCAATCATGATGAAAACTCTGGCGGCTGGCACTAGAGATTTCGGAGACGATCGGGGGATTAAGGTAGGAGTCGTAGGCGGAGCGAAATGAACTTGCACCCTTATAGCAAGAACTGATGTGATAAGGAGATGTGTCTATTTTCTTTGGGTGTTGGATAGCTGCTTCTTGATGTTCCTGTGTGATACCTTAGATCTTTGTTTATTGGGGTCCCTGAGGGATAGCCGTCAGGGTAGGACCTATGTAGGTTGCTAACTCGCTCGGGTGACTGTCAGGGTGAAGATCATCTGTATAGGCTGACTCTGTGCAGTCATCGTGGGCGAGTCTCCGTCTTTCATGGGGCTCCCCGAGGGATAATCGTCAGGGTAGGACCTGTGTAGGCTGTTGACTCGCTCGGGTGGCCGTCAAGGTGAAGATCCATATAGGCCGACTTAGGTTGTTTTTCCTTTATAGCTGTCAGGGTAGGGTTCGTGTAAACTATTTACTTATTCGGGCGGCCATGAGGGCATATCCATTATAGGCTGGCATTGAGCAGTTATGGTGGGCGAGTCCCCGTCTTTCAGGAGGTTCCCTGAGGGATAGCCGTCAGGGTAGGACCCGTATATGCTGTTTTTCCCTTGTGATGTCAGGTAGGACCCATATAGGTTATTGACTCACTCAGGTGGTCGTCAGCATGAAGACCCCGTATAGGCTTACTTCGAGCATTCATTGTGGGTGAGTTCCGGTCTTTCAGGGGCTCCCCGAGAAATAGCTGTCAGGGTAGGACCCGTATAGGCTGTCGACTCACTCAGGTGGCCGTCAGGATGTAGTATAGCTGTCAGGATGTAATATAGGCTTTTTTTCATGTAGCTATCAGGGTAGGACCAGTATAGGCTATTGACTCGCTCGGACGACCATCAGAGCATATCCCATTATAGGTTGGCTCCGAGCAGTCATGGTGGGTAAGTTCTCAACTTTTAGGGGGCTCCTCGAGTGATAGACATCAGGGGGACTCGTATAGGTTGTTTTTCCTTTCCCTTGTAGCATTAGGAGAGGACTCGTATAGGCTGTTGACTCACTCGGGCGGCCATCAGGGCATATCCTATTATAGGCTGGCTCCGAGCAATCATGGTGGGCAAGTCCCCCATCTTTCAGGGGGTTCCCTGAGGGACAACCGTCAAGGTAGGAGCCGTATAGGATGCTTTTCCTTGTAACCGTCAGGGTAAAATCCGTATAGGCTGTTGACTCACTCGGGCGGCCATCATGGCATATCCCATTATAAGCTGACTCTGAGCAGTCGTGATGGGCAAGTCCCCGACTTTCAGGGGGCTCCGCGAGGGATAGCCGTTAGGGTAATACACGTATAGGCTATTTTTCTCTGTGCTTGTCGTACCTAGAATCTTATTAAGAATCAAAATAAAAGAGTCTGCATAATATTTATTGGATATTACGTGATTTTGACATGTAGTATCGCTTCGGGTGAGAAGAACTCTGTTGCCTGTTCGAGGTCTTCCTGTCTCGAATGGTGCTGATAAGTGAACGTTTTAGTCGACAGTCTCGGCCGTGTCCTCTCTGACCTCTGGATCATCCTCCAGGTCGAGGATGAACACATCCAGGTATCCATGTTGAAGTAGGTCCTCGAGGTGTCTTTTGAGGGCCCAACAATGCAGGGGTGGCGTGGCCCGACTGCCATGGACGAAATAGTTCCCTGCTTCTAGGAAATTGGTGTTGAGCTTGGCTAGCTTGGGGAGTTTCACCCAATGCTGATGCTTGATGATGTAAAGGATCTGATCAATCGACAACTTCAGGGGGTGAAGACTGGGGCATCCTCGAGTTTCACCCAATGCTGATGCTTGATGATGTGAATGATCTGATCAATCGGCAACTTCAGAGGGTGAAGACTGGGGCATCCTCGGTCTTCACGGTTGTCGAGGAAGCGTTATTGTATATTGGGGTATGATGTCCCCTCGCACGCTTCTGGCACTAAGGCTCTCGAGTCCCGATGCATAGTGGTTACTTTGAAGCGCATCTTGTTTAGTTTGAAACGTAGGTCGGTCGGTGTTGCGGGATGGCAGCCATGAGGGCATATCCATTATAGGCTGGCATTGAGCAGTTATGATGGGCGAGTCCCCGTCTTTCAGGAGGTTCCCTGAGGGATAACAATCAGGGTAGGACCCCTATATGCTGTTTTTCCCTTAAGTCATCAGGTAGGACCCATATAGGCTGTTGACTCACTCAGGTGGTCGTCAGCGTGAAGACCCGTATAGGCTGACTTCGAGCAGTCATTGTGGGCGAGTTCCCGTCTTTCAGGGGCTCCCCGAGAAATAGCCGTCAGGGTAGAACCCCTATAGCATGTCGGCTCACTCAGGTGGCTGTCAGGATGAAGTATAGCCGTTAAGGTAGTATAGGCTGTTTTTTTTCTTGTAGCTATCAGGGTAGGACCAGTATAGGCTATTGACTCACTCGGACGACCATCAAGGCATATCCCATTATAGGTTGGCTCCGAGCAGTCATGGTGGGTAAGTTCTCATCCTTTAGGGGGCTCGGGCTCCCCGAGGGATAGACATCAGAGGGGACTCGTATAGGTTATTTTTCCTTTCCCTTGTAGCGGCAGGATAGGACTCGTATAGGCTGTTGACTCACTCAGGCGGTCATCAGGGCATATCCCATTATAGGTTGACCCTGAGCAATCGTGATGGGCAAGTCCCCGTCTTTCAGGGGGCTCCGCGAGGGATAACCGTTAGGGTAGTACCCGTATAGGCTATTTTTCTCTGTGCTTGTCATACCTAGAGAAGATATTAAGAATCAAAATAAAAGAGTCTGCATAATATTTATTGGATATTACATGATTTTGACACGTAGTATCGCTTAGGGTGAGAAGAACTCTGTTGCCTGCTCGAGGTCTTCCTGTCTTGAATGGTGGTGATGAGTGAGCGTTTTAGTCGACAATCTCGGTCGTGTCCTCTTTGACCTCTGGATCATCCTCCAGGTCGAGGATGAACACATCCAGTTATCCACGTTGAACAAGGTCCTCGAGGTGTCTTTTGAGGGCCCAACAATGCAGGGGTGGCGTGGCCCGGCTGCCATGGACGGAACAGTTCCCTGCTTCTAGGAAATCGGTTTTGAGCTTGGCTGGCTTGGGGAGTTTCACCCAATGCTGATGCTTGGTGATGTGAAAGATCTGATCAATCGGCAACTTTAGGGGTAAAGACTGGGGCATCCTCAGTCTTCGCGGTTGTCGGGGAAGCGTTCTTGTATGTTGGGGTGTGATGTCCCCTCGCATGCTTCTGGCACTAAGGCTCTCGGGGTCCCAATGCGTAGGGGTTACTTTGAAGCGCATCTTGTTTAGCTTGAAACGTAGGTCGGTCGGTGTTGCGGGATATTGGCTGACCTCTGGGGGGTGTCCACCTGAGTCTCCCTGGTACCCAACTCGATGACTCTTTGTTGCGCTTCTCGAAGAACCTTATCTGCGGGATATGGTTGAATTGCGTTACAGCCTCTCGTTCGCGTTCTACGGTGTCATGATGGATGGCAATTAGTTCTCGGAAGTCGATCACCATCTGGACGAGTTGCCCTCAGGGGAGGACCGATGGATCGATTTCACCGGGAGCATTGGCATCATGACGGGAGAGATTCCACTATAATAATGACAATTACAATGGTAATTCTCTGGTATGCTAGGATTTTGGGCTCAATTGATCATCCCCCTTTCGCATTGGAAGGGATCTATTATTTATACAGGTAGTGTCTGTTAGGCTGCAGAGTTCAGCTTTATTTAAACATTTGAACCCTAATCTCTGAGGCGGTTAAGCTGAACATCCTGGTTTGAATTGGATAAGTGAGTTTATCTTTATCTGATAGTCTGCGTCTAGCTGTTGAGGTGGTTGATTTGTTCTCGAGCTGTAATTTGCCAAATTCGAATGGAGATATGGCTTACAGATAGGGATTCTCATAATTGATCTTATCTCTTTCTTCTAACCACCTGAATTGGCTGGAGTTTGAATTGAATGAGGATAAGATATTCTATTCCTAATAAAAGAGATTTTCTTAATAGAATTGTTAATGGATTTTTTTCAAAATTCGATCTAAAATCTGGCTATTGAAAAATTCAGATAGCTGACAAAAATAAATATAAAACTTCTTTTACAATACCGTTTGACCATTATGAATGAAATGTAATGCCATTTGCATTAAAAAAATGCTCAAATGAAATATTCATTAAACATACTAATTTTACTTATCATACATTAATAATGTATTAATTTTTTTCAAATAATATTGATGAACACTTTACATTTAAATGTATTTGAAAATCTTGTTATTAAATATAGATTAGTAATATCTGCACCTAAAATGAAATTATTTTAAAAAAAATAAGATTAAAGGACACAATAAATAATGGAACAATTTTCCTGATTAATAGGAGCATTGAATTTTCATCTAAATTTTCAGATGAAATTATAAATATTAAACAGTTATAACACTTCTTAAGAGTGCTAAATTATGTAGCAAATTATTACTACGACTTAGCAAAAGACAAAAAAAATTGTATTCTTGATTAAGAAAAAATGCTACGCCTTGGACAATTGAACATATTAAGACAGTTAAAACAATTAAGAAAAATGTTAAACACCTTCCGTGCTTACATTTAGTCAATTCTAATTGGTATAAAATAGTAAAACCAGATCTCAGTAATATTGGCTATGGCAGAATTTTAAAACAAGTTAACCAGATAATAAATTTAGAGAACTTGTTAGATTTAATTCGGGTAAATGGAACCCCGCCCAATATAATTATTTACAATAAACAAAGAAATTCTTTCTATTTTTAAATGTATCTATACATTTTAATATGATCTACATAACAATTTTTTTATGAAAAGATTATAGCTCTGCTAAATTAGTCATTGAGAAAGATGTTAAACTTTAGCATCTAAACAAATCTTTGCTAGATAGCAAGCTGAATAATTGTCTATCTTTGAATTTGATATCGAATATTTTAAAAGAGAAAATAATTCTCTCATATTTTCTTACTCGTGAATTTTTGCAGCCTAATACCGGGCAGAGGTAGAGGTTATGACAAGGACAAGCAGCCTTGGCCGATGATGAATAATATTACCAACTCTTGTTGACCTTTCAAAAGACAAAATCTTAGATAACTCTTCAACTGATCCGTACGATATATAGCTTGTCGACACTTTCAAAAGATAAGTCGCAGATAGTTGAACAGATAGTTCAGACTCAACCAAACTGGCTAACTTTAAGCCAAATTAGCTAGCTTCGCTTAGAAGCTTGGAGATAGCCTCGCAGCAGGCTAACTCCGCTTGGAGTTTAGCCTCGTAGTAGGCTAGCCCACTAATTCTTTAGCTTCGCTAAAAAGCTTGGAGCATTAGCCTCGCGGCAGGTTAGCTCCGCTTGGAGGCTTCACTTTGACCGTTTCAATCTTTGAGCTCGATTAGTAAGCTAACCCCTCACTAAATTAGTGAGATTAATGATCACTTTAAGTGGGCGGTTACACACCGCTATGTCCCTCATTATGTGAAGACAATTAAGAGGGTCGTGCCCTTCTAAAAAGCAAAACAATTGCTTTAGATTTGCAGGGAGCTGCGATGTCTAATCTCGCAGGCGAGGCTTTAAAAGTTGTTTTAATCAGCTTTTGCCGATTTTTATGGGAAATTACCCCTATGAGGCTTATAAATAGCCATTAGCATGCTAAGAAGGGCCAAGAGAACGGCCAAGCCACATTCGCATAAAGAAGATATTTGTTCTCTTGCTTCCAAGAGCTTAAAGAAAACTCTCTCATCCTTTAAGGATAATTTCAGGGTTCTAACACCCTAATCTTCCAATCTCAAGAAATTTTTCAAACTAGGAGAGAAGAAATTCCTTGCAGAAGACTCGAAGACTCATCGCTCGCATCGTGAAAGGGACAAAGTAATCGCGCGCTGACCAGACTCCTATCGACACACTTTTCCAGAAATTCTAGGAAGAGAATTCTTATAATTTTTCTTTACTTGTAGTTTCTCTTCAATTATATTTCTTAAGTTTTCTCTCCAATAAAAAACAAGATGGCAACTTCATTGAGGAAGATTTCGCAATGCGACGATCAGACCCTCGGGTCTACTGTTGAGATGCCGGTCATCTAATTTGACCAAGAGAAGTTTGAGTAACTTCTCTATGGGAAATATGGTCCTTCTGTGTGTGCACAAGCACCGGAAGATATTCGTAGCCAATGCTCCTTTGGCTGATTCTTGGAAGCAACCCTCTGGTGAGGCTAGCAAGGCTCTGTGCGAGCCTATCATAGCATCTAGCGAGGCTAAACAGGCTCTGTATGAGCCTATTGCTAAGCAGACTCTACGCGAGCCTATTGCCAAACAGGCTCTGCATGAGCCTATTGCCAAACAGGTTCTGCACGATCCTACGACAACCTCATGCGAGGCTAAACGAGCTTCACTCTTTCTTCTCTTAGCTTGAAACTCTTACTTCTGGCGAAGCTGCTCCAACAGCCTCTGGCCGCGAGGCTACGCTGCCTGGAGTAACTCTCAACAAAGCTAAGGCAAAAACTCACTTTTCCAGTGAGGCTAAGGCCAAAGCGCCATCTGGCGACGCTAAAACAGATTTCTTTAGCGAAGCTAGTTGCTATGTGCGTCTAGAGGAGCTACTGAAGCATTGCTTAGCAGAGCTAAGACAGCTTCACCTAGCGTAGCTAAAACGCATGGCGAAGCTAAATTAGCTTCACCAATGGCCAAACAAAAGCCGCCAAGGCTAAGCTCCTCAACCCACGGGGTTATTTTTCAGTCTCCTCGAGTCTGACTGTTGGACCAGCTGGGTCCAGTCAACACAGATTTGAGAGACTATTTGAGCAAGAAGCGGAAGCTCCACTTTGGAGAGCTAGTTCACATTTCTTTGTCTTAGTGCGGATAAGTGGGATGTCAACTGGTGACAGTCCATTCTGTCAACTGTTGTTTGGGTTCATTCCCTACAACTTCTCTCAAAACCAACAACTAGTCTTCGACCGATTATCTGCGCAATCTTCCAAGAGACCCAAGTCTCATAAGAAGAAAGTTCCAAAGGTGCCAGACCTTTTAGGGCCTCTGTCAACATGATCGGCTGAGGGAATGATCGGCTGAGGTCTAGACGAAACTGAGACAGGGGTATCCTTCTTTCAGTTCTTTGGATTCTGACTATAGGTTAAATTCAGGTCGAACAAGAGGGCGCCTTCCAAGGCTCTAGGGTAGCAATACCCTTCATTTATGATCAGCCCTCTTCATCGGGAGGTGCTATATCACTTGAACCACTGAGACACTGTTCCAATGGTCAAATGACGAGGAGAAAGTTAGCTGTTATGCTTCTTCCAGCACAATTAGCTCTGTTCAGACAGGGTTTATATCAACTAACATGGCTGATAACAATAACGATGATGATCTGTCGCCACATGGAGGCTCAGGAGTAGACTTTTAGGACTTAACAAGAAGCTCTAGATAACATCTAACGTATGTTAACACAGCTCCTGACCAATCGGAACAATGAGAAAACCTCTGGCAACCACGATCGAGAGTAAAACCTCAACAAAGAAACTCTTTAGAATGAGCATTCGAAGGAGACGTCCTCAATTGATGTCGAGGTCATAAAAGGCATACAAGCTCAGACAGCACCCTTAGCTCAACGGGATGAGCTGAAGAAAGTAGGAATGACCCGTTCTTACCCATTGGAGTGGGATTCAGTCCCATATCCGTCGAAGTTCAAGCCATCGACATTATACTAGTACGATGACAAGAGCTCACCAAACCAACATATCTATTACTTCCGGTTTCAAACTGGTAACGATGCTATCATGGCTCGATTGTTCATTGGCACCCTCAAAGTGGTAGCCTTTGATTGGTTCAGGAGCCTTCCTAACGACTTTATTAACTCTTGGGTTGACCTGGAAACTCGATTCCTCTCCCGATTCTACGTGGATGATACCGAGGTTACCATAGACAAACTCTTCTCGACGGTCCAGAAGGGAGGAGAATCTATAAGGATTACATAAAAAGGTTTCGCAATCTTTCTCTTTTGCCCCCTGTAGGCATGCTTTTACCCATGTTGCTTCAAACATGTAGGCACAACTTTCTCGACAAAGTGAAAGTTCATATGGGAGTCGTTAAGGCCCGTACATGGAAGGAGCTTGTTGAAGAAAGCTGAAATAACTGAGAAATCAGTAAGAAGTTTGAACCCTCCATTCCCAAGAACAGATGGGAAGTCAACAATAAGGGACGCGACACAATTTATTCTTCCTAAGCTAAAAAGGAAAGAAACAATGGTTGTCGAATTGTCTGGAGAAGCTCCGCCGAAACCGAAAAGGGTAATTCCAGAATGGTTCACCATCCTACCAGCAGGTGTTTTGTTCTCAAGGATAAGATTCAAGTGCTGGTCGAAGCAGGTGTTCTGAAGTCAGAACAGAAGAAGGCTACCGCCAATATGGTGGCCCTCAATTTTGAGAATTTCTCAAAGGTGATTGTCCAGGAAGATGGAAGTCATCAATCCACTGGCTGAAAAGCAGGTAGCCAAGAGCCTCATTTCGTTGACAACTAAATCTGGAGAAATCATATGGGTTCACCTGGATATTATCAATGACAAACAATTGGGAGTCAAGCTAGCCTAAGCTCAAGGGCAATCCTACAATGTCATCTCCCTTTTACAGGAAGACGAAATAGCAACAACTTCTCTTAGCAGTTTTGAAAAAGAGGTCGCCTTAGCGGCACAGCCCGCTACCTCACAACCGGTTGGCGCTCGGTCTGGAAGACATTATTTGAGACAGTATGACCAGACTCTCAATGAGACACAACAGTCAACGACGTCGGGAACCATGACTCGTGTCCAGACTCCAACACCTGCACCGCCACTGGACAAGGAGAAGCAAAAGGAAGTGCGATTTGACAAAACCTTGAAGAATCCTCCTCAAGGACTTAACACCCCTTTTTGCTTCGATATATTGGCGTAATTTGCCAATATTCTAGCTCGTATTACCCTACACGAGCTACTTCGCCTCTCGAAGGAAATGAGGGAGGCACTTAGGGATGAGCTTACTGATTCATAATCTTTTCTGGCATAAGTGCCCTCAATCTCTACTGACGACAACGGGACTCCATGTCCCCATTGTCATTGAAAACACCTAGAGGGGGGGTGAATAGGTGTAAGTGCTAATATAGAAACTAAATGCGCTAAATGCGGAAGCTTAAAAACTAATTGCAACACACTTAGTACAACACACAAGTGTAGCCGAATTCCCCGTGAAGGGCTCTGGACTAACTCCTCTTGATTCCCCTAGATATGGGTTGAGGTGCTATATGAAGCTCTTGTGGTTAAGTACAAGTGAGGCACACACACAAGCAAGCCAAGCATATAAGAATGAGCAATATGAAATAATGCAAGGCATAACATAAGTATGAATGATATGGCAATATGAATGAATGATGCTTTGCACAAATAAAAGAGAGAGAGTTAGAGAGACAATGGATCAAACGCAAACACAAAGATATGTTCTGAGGTTCGAGCCCCTAGCTCTACGTCCCCGCCTTCACTGAGAAGGATTTCTAATCCACTATACTCCCACCGAGGGAACCTCCACCGAGGAGGATTTGTTACAACACTAGGAGTACCGAACTCCTCTCTCAAACACCGCCTCACAACCGAGGGGTAGGCCCGTAGCCAATACAATAACCAACACCTCTACCGAAGAGGGTTACAAACACCAACTCCACCTCTCACTAGAGGGAGCAAACAACAACCAACTCCACCTCTCACTAGAGGGAGTAAACCACAATCTCAACCTCTACCAAAGAGGGAGTAACCCAATCAAAGCAAGGGTTTTACAACAAGTGGTTTCTTGGACCACAAACTTTCTTTTCCACAAAACAAAGATCCTAAATAGATTAGGATAGTATGATAGCTCAAGTGTGGAAAACTAGGTGTTTTGGAAAACAAAAACTCAAAGAAATAATCTTGGGAAAACTCTTGAAGATAATAGAAATGAAGAACAAACACAAATCTCCTAAAATTCTATTTTCTTTGATTTTTTCAAAAACCTAAAACAAATAAGATGAATCCTTTTTGGCACAAAACTCTTTTGAAAACTTGTTTAAAACAGTAGAGAAAGTCTGGAAATTTTAGCTCTAAAAATCTTAGCCAAAATCCCAAAGAAATGGGGTTTATATAGGCCAAAACAGAAACTAGCTGTTAGGCTGATCTGGCAGCCTGACAGGCTAGCGGTCGGCCGGCCCGGTCGACCGCCAACGGTCAGAAATATGACCCTTGGGCAATCCGGTCTGCCGTGCGGCCGACCGCCCAGATACAGAGAGCAAAGCTCTCTGGTCCGGTCGGCCGCCCGGCCGACCGTCCCTGTGTCTGCCAAACGTGCACAAGCCTGTGCGCGTTGGTCGACCGCAAGGGTCGACCGGCCTTTGGTGCGGTCGACCCGTGCGGTCGGCCGACCTGGCCTGTCAGCCACTGTTCTGGGACAGAAACACATGTAAAGAATATTTCTAAAAATCTTTTAAGTCTTTGTAAAAATACTCAAAAATAGTTTTAACATATTGCATTGATATATAAACATGTGATAAATATAACTCAAATATCAAGCATATGAAATTATTTTTTGTGTTTTAACATTTTTACCAAAAATGAAAACAGTATTTTATCAAACTTGAATTTTTCAACACATGAATAGGAAAGTCAAAATAAGTTTGTATAAGAAGTTTAAGCATGCATGTATAACTAGAATACATCTACTATACATATAAATCATGTAAACTTGTTTTGATCAATCTATTCATGAAAACCAAATCCAAAACATGAAACGTGTGTGTATTGTGCACTTGAGCATATCAACTATTCTTATCTTTACACATGGATCTAAAACACACTAAAACTAAACTAGGATACCTAAGTCTTCTTGACGATCTTCCATCTTCAAGCCGACTCGATCCCAAACGTGATCCACCGAGTGCAAAGGTATGATCTTGATGCTCGGACACGGGAATCACCAAGTGAAGGCTTCCAAACTCCTCTTTTTGAAGCAATCACCAACTAATATCTTGATTAATGATCTGTAACTAAAATCACAAGAATATTAGTAAACATAACTACATGAGTTAATCATCATCAAAACTAGGGTGGAAGGCCTTCGGGCTAACAATCTCCCCCTTTTTGATGATGACAAAACTCATGGAGTTATATATGTATGGATTAAAGTTAAGCTTCAAAGAAACTCCCCCTTAACTCATGCATAAACAAATAAACATAATGAACATGCAATGAAGGCTCTTAAACATGAAACAATAAAAGGCTCTAGGTACCAATGAAATGTTCAAAAACAAAACATGCTCTAGATACCAATTAAAATTAAACTAAATTAAACTTAATATATGCAAAACATAAATATGCATATATAAAACTCAAAATCTTTCTCCCCCTTTTTGTCAATCATCAACAAAGGGGTAAACAATCAAAACAAAACAAAATTTTCTCCCCCTTTTTGTTCGAAACAATGAATCAACAAAAGGGTTAGTAAAGACAATGTTCTCCCCCTTTTTGTTTAAAACAAAAACAAAAACCAAATATGGGTGACAATCAATTAAGGTACCAATTGAAAATATGTCAAAGTAGCATCTTGATACCTATAGAAAGTAAACATAGATCAATAAATGGTATATGCTATATACATTCATGAAGAGGAAGACGCTAAGTTAACTTCCCTACACACATGCATTACATGAAGAAGGAATGACAAGCCCTAACTCACATAACACATGATATGTAATGCATAAGAGGAGATGTGAAGCTCCCCCTACACACGTGTACCACATAAAGAAGAGATGTCAAGCTCCTCAATACAAGATACACTCAACATGAATCTATATGTAGAAGAGATGTTAAGCTCTCCTTGCATATAGGCAAATTAAATCAAAACTTTTTGTATCTAATTTTTTGTTAAAACAAAATTTTGAGATATCAATTTTAAAACATTCAAATAAACATCTTGATATCAATTGAAATTATTATTCTTTTTAAGTATATGATATCAATTTAAAATTTTTATTTTCTATCATAAAGCAAGGGAGTGGAAATACAAATACTAATTGAAATATGAAAATCGAATTTTCTCCCCCTTTATGAAATATCAACAAAACACATGCATAAGCTTATAATAAGATACCAATTGAAAATTGAATCAATTGAAACAAAGATGGAGCTCAAGCTTAGCATAAACAAAAAATATATATATGTATGAAAATTTTAATACCAATCGAAATTGATACTATTGAAATTGAAAAACATACATACATACATACAAACATATATGAGTATACAAGAAGGGTCAAAATTGATACCAATTGAAAGAATTCAATGATACCAATTGAAACAACAATAATGATCAAGTGTATACATCATACAACTACCACCCAATCATGTTCAAGTTTAAAATGATTTTCAATATAAAGCATACAAGAGCATGATCGCCCATCCGTCCGCCCGTGGATGGTAGGGGTTTTCAAAAATAGATATGAAAATAAGGTTTGTTTGAAAAACTCTACCAAATGAAGAATATCGCAACTAGTTATATGAATTGTAAACTAGTACGAAATCCTTCAAGTAAGGAATAAAACAAAATTATTTTTCATGAAACATGAAATCCACATGATAATCAACACTCTAAGTCAATTAAGCATAAATATAACTCATGAAAACAAAACATGAGTAAACAATAAATGTGAGTGTACAAATAAGATGTGAAAATCACAATCATAAAAAATGTACCATTAAGCTCAATATTCCTTGAAACAAGAAAATCTTCAAAACTTATTTAATTTTCAAGGTATATGTATGTCCTATACAAACTAAAGTATACATACATATCCAAACACAACGAGTCCACAAAGATATATGCATTAAGGCACGTGGCTCAAAAGGATATACATGTATATCTAATAGTTTGGACAAGATAGACATATACATGAAGTTAAACATATAAACATAAAACAAATTCAAAATGGGAATACAAGTCTAAAATGCATGAATCATCAAAACTAGATTATACTAGCACATCTAATGGGTTCAAATAAGCATTCAAGCTCAAACATATATAGATTTATTTGTGGCCCACTACATGCACAAGTATAAATCCTAGTCTTAATGAAAACTAACATTTAAACATATATTCAAATCATGAAGCATAAAACAAGATGTAAATCAACATGAAAAACATAAACATGATTATTATGTAAATTCACATGTTATTAAACCTATGATAAACATGATAGTTAAACAAATGGTGAGAACACTAAAATAATGATCCATATTAAACATGGGTGTCTCAAAGGCTATACATGCATGTCAATGGTCTAATAATCATGGCATTTTCATAATAATCTAAAAACAACGAAACATGCTATAAATAATGAACATGGAAAGCATGTAAACAATAATAAGGAGTTAGGAATCGTTACCAAAACCTCGAAGGCAACTCTCCTTGTCTCCAAAACGTGGTGGTCTTCCCACCAAACCTTCCTTGAAAGTGATGCATCCAAATAGTAATCTTTTAGGCTCGAAACGCATCCACTCCAAGGTACCGCTACTCTCACGTCATGCGAGAGCCCACACCTACATCAAACACACGAGGGGTGCTCTTTGGTACCCATAACTTATTGGGTCCATGGGGGTTAGTATCATTTCTAACCTAAACAAAATTATTTGCTAAATTAACATTATGTATTCTATCATAGCAAAATTTAGTAAGGTGGCCCTTACGTCCGCAATGTGTACAAGTGTACACATGAGCATACATGTGATGGTGGTGACCGTGAGGAGCATGTGTATGCCGTGTAGGGTGTGCATGAATAGATGGAACTTGTTTCTTTTGAAACAAAGTTTCCAAACGTGAATGGCTCTTGGCACAATGGCTCAAAGTGGAGCCCAAACAAATCATATTCTTCTTTAACATGGAAATATCATTGTTAATTAAAGAAGAAGTGGCACATGCAATAGGTGAAGTGTGTGATACTACCCTAGCATGGCAAACATGTGCATCAATCTTATTTTGTAAAACAATATTTTTCTTTAAACAAACATCTAAATCATTTGAAATAGAGATTATTTTATTTTTCAAAGCAACATTCTCTTTTAAAACAAAATCAACTTTTGAAGACAAATTTTCGTTTTTCTTCAAAAGTGTTTCACAATCATTTTTAGATTTTAAAAAGTTATTTTCTTTTAGTGCAAGATCAAGTTGAGATTTCAATGAATCCCTTTCATTAGAAATCTCCACCTTCTCTTGCAAAACCATATTAAGTCTAGAAAATAAGTCTTTATTATCATTGTTAAGGCCTAGACTTTTCTTTTTCAAAATTTTATATTTTTCAATTAGTTTTTCACAAACAATTGAGAGTTCTTCATTCAAAGCATGTGCATCAACAAATTTATCACATGAAGAACTAAAATCAAAACTATCTAGTTGAGTTTCCGATTGTACCTCAAGGGAGTCATTCCCTTGGACCATGTGGCATTGAGACTCGGATTCTCCACTAGATTCCTCCTCTTGTTGGATTGGCAATTGAAGCTTGGAGGTGGTGGTGGTTGTCAACTTGTTCCACACTGCAAAGGCGGAATCAAGATTAGAAACATGCATAAGATATTCTTTTGAAAGCGTGCTTCTAATGGCCTCAAGGGCTTGTGCATTGGCCCATATATGCTTGCTATCACTAAGGTAGGATTCCTTGGTAATGGCAAGGCGAACCTTATGTCCTAGGGTTTGTAAATAAACGAACATCCTAATCTTCCAAACAATGATGTTGGAAGGGTCAAAACTAGGTGGGTCATGAAGTCCATGGGTCCAAACTATATGTGTGCAAACAAGCAAATGCAAATGATAGATTAGCAAACAAGGATCTCACTCCTAGGATGTTAAGCCTAAGTATCAGGAGCGTAGGCTCTGATACCAATTGAAAACACCTAGAGGGGGGGTGAATAGGTGTAAGTGCTAATCTAGAAACTAAATGCGCTAAATGCGGAAGCTTAAAAACTAATTGCAACACACTTAGTACAACACACAAGTGTTGCCGAATTCCCCGTGAAGGGCTCTGGACTAACTCCTCTTGATTCCCCTAGATATGGGTTGAGGTGCTATATGAAGCTCTTGTGGTTAAGTACAAGTGAGGCACACACACAAGCAAGCCAAGCATATAAGAATGAGCAATATGAAATAATGCAAGGCACAACACAAGTATGAATGATATGGCAATATGAATGAATGATGCTTTGCACAAATAAAAGAGAGAGAGTTAGAGAGACAATGGATCAAACGCAAACACAAAGATATGTTCCGAGGTTCGAGCCCCTAGCTCTACGTCCCCGCCTTCACCGAGAAGGATTTCTAATCCACTATACTCCCACCGAGGGAACCTCTACCGAGGAGGATTTGTTACAACACTAGGAGTACCGAACTCCTCTCTCAAACACCGCCTCACAACCGAGGGGTAGGCCCGTAGCCAATACAATAACCAACACTCTACCGAAGAGGGTTACAAACACCAACTCCACCTCTCACTAGAGGGAGCAAACAACAACCAACTCCACCTCTCACTAGAGGGAGTAAACCACAATCTCAACCTCTACCAAAGAGGGAGCAACCCAATCAAAGCAAGGGTTTTACAACAAGTGGTTTCTTGGACCACAAACTCTCTTTTCCACAAAACAAAGATCCTAAATAGATTAGGATAGTATGATAGCTCAAGTGTGGAAACCTAGGTGTTTTGGAAAACAAAAACTCAAAGAAATAATCTTGGGAAAACTCTTGAAGATAATAGAAATGAAGAACAAACACAAATCTCCCAAAATTCTATTTTCTTTGATTTTTCTAAAAACCTAAAACAAATAAGATGAATCCTTTTTGGCACAAAACTCTTTTGAAAACTTGTTTAAAACAGTAGAGAAAGTCTGAAAATTTTAGCTCTAAGCCCTTTTGTTCACGTCCGCTTGAGGAGAAGGAAGAGATGGAAGTGGGGAGATTTTAGATTAGGGTTTTCTCTTGAGGTAGAAGAGAAAGAAGAGTTTGGGTCTTTATATAGGTTGTAAGAGAATTTTGGAACCTGAATTCCAATTAGGTTAGATTACTTAATTTAGCAATTTAGATAAGAATTGAAGGTTGCTAAAAATCTCAAAGAGATTTGATTTAGATTTGAAATTATAGATTGTCTAGCTTACTAGGTTCAAATTTACTTTCGAGTGCTCTTTTAGATTACACGCCAATGTGGCATAATGGTTTACTCTCTCCTCTCCCTTATTGGGGACCCGAGTTCTATCCCTAGTGCTAGCATATAAGTTACCTTTTTTATATTATTATTTTTGGGTAAAAACTCACATAGTGTATTACAATCTACGCACCTAATAAGAAAATTTCGTCCTAGAAATTTAAATTCAGGCGGGGAAAGAAATATATTACCTAATCATCATGGAAAAGGTGGGATAGCTATCGCGGATGACATCCTCCCGCTCCCATGTTGCTTCCTCTGGAGGTCGATTGCCCCATGATACTAGAACAAGTAGAATGGTCTGCTTCTTCTATTCCTTGGTGGTCTGGTCTAGAATCACCATAGGCCTCTCAGTGTAGGATAGGTCCAACCCAAGTTCTAACTCAGAATGATCCACCACATGACTGTCATCTCGGATATACCTCCTCAGCTGAGAAACATGGAAGGCATCATGCACGCCATCTAAAGATGGGGGCAACGCTAGCCTATAAGCCACCGCTCCCACTCGCTCCAAAATCTCAAAAGGTCCTATAAACCTAGGACTCAGCTTCCCTCTGTTGCCAAACCTGATTACCCCCTCGTTGGTGATATCTTTAAGAATACTTTATCTCCAATCTCAAACTCCAGTGGCCTTCTGTCCACATCTGCCCATTTCTTCTGTCTATCCTGAGCTGCCTTGAGGCGCTCTCGGATAATCTTAACTTTCTCCACTGTCTGAGTTATAATCTCCGGTCCCAGTAATCTTCGGTCACCAATATCGTCCCAGCATAAACGAGATCTGCATTTCCTTCCATACAAAGCTTCAAAAGGCGCCATCTTGATACTAGCCTGGTAGCTATTGTTATAGGCAAATTCTGCCAAATATAGATGGTCTTCCCAAGACCCCTTGAAGTCTAGCATGCAAGCCCTCAACATGTCTGAGTTATAATCTCCGGTCCCAGTAATCTCCGGTCACCAATATCGTCCCAGCATAAACGAGATCTGCATTTCCTTCCATACAAAGCTTCAAAAGGCGCCATCTTGATACTAGCCTGGTAGCTATTGTTATAGGCAAATTCTGCCAAATATAGATGGTCTTCCCAAGACCCCTTGAAGTCTAGCATGCAAGCCCTCAACATGTCTTCGAGAATCTGTATTGTCCGCTCTGATTGCCCATCAGTTTGCGGATGATATGCTGTGCTAAACTTCAAGCGTGTCCCCAAACTTTCCTGAAGACTCCTCCAAAAGTGGGACATGAATCTAGTGTCTCTGTCAGATACTATGCTAACTGGCATGCCATGGAGTCTCACTATCTCCTGCATGTACTTCTCCGCTAACAACTCGGTAGACTGACCCAGTCTGAAAGGAATGAAGTGCGCTGATTTCGTGAGACGATCCACTATGACCCACACTGCATTATTTCCCTTCTAGCTGCGAGGTAAGGCAGTGACGAAGTCAATAGTAATATACTCCCACTTCCATTCCAGAATCGGTAGAGGCTGAAGTAGTCCAGCTGTCCTCTGATGTTCAGCCTTCACTTGTTGACACACCAAACACTTCGCCACATACTGAGCAATCTCCCTTTTCATTTCATGCCACCAGAACCGCTGCTTCAGGTCTTGGTACATCTTCGTCCCCCTGGATGTATGGAATAAGCCGAGCTATGGGCTTCAGCTAACACTTATTGTCAAATCTCTCCCTTCGACACACAAATTCTGTTGCCGAAACGGAGCGTTCCATCCACATGGATCTGCATCTCTGACCTCAATCCGGCTTTCACTTGCTCCCTGAATTCTTGCCACTTGGGGTCTCTGCCCTGAGCTTTCCTGATCTTCTCCAATAGGGTTGGTTGAATCTGCATAGTCATCAATTTGCCGGGAGATATTGCCCTTCGTATCACCATCACATCCGTCTCATCTCCTCGAATAATTCCTTCTGTTGAGTGATCTGCATTGCCATAGAAGCTTCCGGCTTTCTGCTCAAGGCATCGGGTACTACATTGATCTTTCCAGGGTGATACTGTAGATCAATATCGTAATCAGCCATCAACTCTAACCATCTCCTTTGCATCATGTTTAGGTCCTTTTGAGTGAAGATATACTTCAAACTCTTGTGATCAGTGTATATCAACACTTGATCTCCTAACAGATAGTGCCTCCAAATCTTTAAGGCAAAAATGACTGCTGCCAGTTCCAGACATGTGTAGGATAATTCTTCTCATGACGCTTAAGCTGTCTGGATGCATAGGCTATCACATGACCATGCTGCATTAGCACACACCCCAAACCTCGCCCTGACACGTCACTGTATATGACCATACCTCCAGTACCGTCGGGCATCTTCAAGACTGGGTTGTGATCAATCTGTTCTTTAACTCTTCAAAAGCAGCAGCACACTCCGCAGTCTATACATATTTTACTCTCTTCTGAGTAAGCTTGGTTAGAGGCCCCTGCAATTCTTGAGAAATCCTGCACAAACCTCCGGTAATATCCTGCCAGTCCTAGGAAACTTCTGATCTCTGTTGCTGACTTCGGGACGGTCCAATCCTTCACTACCTGAACCTTACTGGGATCCACCGTGATGCCTTCATTTGAAACAATACGACCCAGAAAAGCCACACTCTTCAGCCAGAACTTATATTTGCTCAGTTTGGCGTAGAGCTTCTCCCGTCGAAGGGTCTGCAACACAAACCTCAAGTGCTCTGCATGCTCTTCTTCATCCTTAGAATAAATCAGGATGTCATCTATGAATATTACTACAAATTTATCTAGAAATGAAGAGAATACCCGATTCATCAAGTCCATAAAAATTGCTGGGGCATTGGTCACTCCAAATGGCATGACTAGAAACTCGTAATGACCATAACGAGTCCTAAAGGCCGTTTTTGGAATATGCTCCTTCTTCACCTTCAGTTGATGATATCCAGAACGAAGGTCCAACTTCGAGAATACCTTAGCTCCACAAAGTTGATCGAACAGGTCATCAATCCTGGGCAAGGGATATTTGTTCTTAATGGTGACCTTGTTCAATTCACGATAGTCAATGCATATCCTCCTGCTACCATCCTTCTTCTTCACCAACAACACCGGAGCTCCCTAAGGTGAAACACTAGGTCTGATAAATCCTTTGTCTGAGTACTCTTGCAACTGTTTCTTCAGCTCTGCAAGCTCCACGGGCGCCATCCTATACGGTGCCTTAGAATTGGAGCCGTACCCGGAATGACATCTATGGAAAACTCTAGGACTCGATCTGGCGGCAATCCGGGTAGGTCTTCTGGGAATACATCTAAAAATTCTTCCACCACTGGCTTCGGCATCTCCTCAGCTTCTGTGATGACACAATCTCCTTGATGCTTCTGTCTGGATGCCCTAGGATCTCCAACAAACTGTAACTCTGGTTGATGCCGAATTCAGAATATTGCACTCTTATTCCGACAATCAATTACCGCATGATACTTGCTAAGTCATGTCATGCCCAAGATCACATTGTATCCACCAGTGTTTATCATAAACATGTCTGCACTAAACTCCCTTCCACAAATCACTATAGGACAAGATCTGCATACTCTACTAGTGGTTATAATCCCATTCCCCGTACTAATCTCCCATGGAGTATCCATATCATAACAGGGTATAGAATGCTTTGTTATGAAACTAGTAGATATATAGCAATGTGAAGCACCAGAATCAAATAGTGATATGACTGGAACTGAATAAACCAGAATGGTACCTACCACCACCTCCTCTGATGCCTCTGCCTCTTCTGCGGTCAGATTGAATGCCTAGCCTCTCCCACGACCTGCTCCCGCCCTCCCCTGGGACTGTCTGAATATCTGTCATTGTGGAGGCAGTGGAACTCCTCTACCTGCAGGTACTGAATTCCTCTTGGCTGCTTCTGATACTGGAGCAACGGGCATGACACTCCTCTGCCCCTTGGACGGGCAGTTCACTAGCTGATGATCTCTAGCTCCACAAGCTAAGCATAGTCTGTTCGCCCTTCTGCACTCCCCTCGATGATGCCCCGACAGCTGACAAAATCCGCAAACAATTGTCCGCGGAGAAGGAGTAAACTGTTGCTTGATATGTGGAGCCCCACCGAATCTGGATGTAGGTCCCTTAATCACCTGGTCAAAGGGTCGCTTCAGCGGCCTTGCCTGTACCTTTCTCTTATTCTCCTTCTCTGCCACCTGCTCCAAGCTACGGGCAGCACTGAGAACTTGAGAGTAAGTCCTCAGCAGCTGTGTGACCAAGAACTTCTGAATATCCAACCTCAGACCCTGCTGGAATCAGTTAGCCCGGTCTTCCTCCTCTGCCACCATGTATGGAGCGAACCGGCTCAACCTTAAGAATTCCGCAGCGTACTCATCAATGCTTCGACTCCCCTGTTGTGGGTTGATGAACTGTTGTTCCATTTCTCTTCGAGCTATTTTGGGAAAGAACCTCTCATAAAAGCTGTCCATGAATTGCTCCCAAGCGATTGGTGGTTCAAACCGCTCTTCCTCTGCTGGCCACCACGTCCGAGCCACGTCTGTCAGCTGAACCTTGACTACCTCGACTTGCTCGTCCTTAGGAACACGAGCTGCAGTTAAGAGGTTGGTCATATCAACCAACCACTGTTCCGTATCCAACGGCTTCTCAGTACCGGCAAAGATGACCGGCTGCAACCTTCTGAAGTCAGAAATGTTGCCGGGCTTTGGTTCCCGAGGTGCCGTTGACCTCTCTATGGCCGCCGTGGCCGTCTGTTGAGCTGCCAACAATCCTTCTCGAAGGAGTGCTGTTTGTTCCTGTTGAGACTCCATCATACAACGGAGCACTCCCATCAGATCAGTGGCCTCATTACGAGCAGCAATACGGGAGGAGGGAGGTCGTTGGGCCATTGCTCTGGAAAATCAAAATAAAATTTAGGAAAATATATGGATAGGCTTCAAATATACTATAAACATTATTTTACTTGTAGCTGGAATGTATAATTTGTAACATTATCGGTAAGAGCTTAGCTATTAACTTAATTATACACCCTAAATAAAACCTGGCTCTGATACCAAGTAAACCCTGTCACGCCCCACTTCCCAAAATACACAAAATTGGGTACGTGACAAGAGTCGGCGACGTATTTTCAATAAAAATACGCTAAGCCTCAATGTATTAAATCAAAACATAAAGTTCACAACTTATTCCAGCATTCAAAAGCAAGTACAATAATGTCTTGAAAGTTCACTTATTATAAGCATAATAAGAATAAAACCAAAAATACTAAAAGTCCTCACGAACTGAACTGCGGATGGTCTACTGGAGATCTGCAACACGCTCAAAGTACTCCTGATCCTGCAATGTTCTCAGATATGGATCTGAACATAGCAAACTCAGGGTCGTCAATAAGCGACCTAGTGAGTGATAAAATAAAAAGGAAAGATGCACATACATGTAACGTATAAGCATATGGAAGAAAATATACATAATAAGGTTGGAATAACATGCCAACAATAGATGAATAGTATCTAAGCCAGTCGGTGATATAATCAAGGGTACCTCAGGTCATGAGTATAATCAATGTCTATCATAACATATAGGCAGATGTCAAGTTCAGTTTATAATATCAAGGTAAGAATTCAGTTTTCATTATTAATTATGTCAGTGAACACCAATTGCCATATGTAATAGACGCATCCCATACTACGCCTATTACACATGCCAATCGAGGTCCTCAGTTATTGAAACTGATCGGTTGGAGATATTGTCTGTGTTTTAGGTGGGTCCGGTGCATACCCAGGACCACGACCCAGACTCCTGGCGCTGAGCCAGGACCTACCGCAAGGTAGTCAGGAACATGTATAACAGGAACAGGTACATATATAACATGTATAACATGAACATGAAACAGGACGGGGTGCCAGTCACCCCACGGGACCCTGCAGTATAGCCCTCTTTCGGCTGCACAACCTAAATTTTAGGTCCACCCAAAATACAGACGCTGTCTCCTCCATCAATTTCCCCAATCCCAGTATAAGTTGTTTAATATTATTAATGTACATGTTACTTAAATTTACTGGGATAATTCGGTAATGATAACAGTAACAACATAGAAGTGAAACCGTGATACACGTATAACAGGATATATATATATATATATATATATATATATATATATATATATATATATATATATATATATATATATATATATATATATATATATATTGGTGAACATGATAAACAAGATGAGATTATTACCGTCTAACAATATTTTTCCCAGTAGTTAGATAACATGGACATGATAGTCACAAATGTCATTCGGGTGGGTCTTAGTGGTAAAGTCCTAACCGATGTCATGTAGTGATCTTGAAGGTTTATTATCAAGAACGAATGTACTTAATTGCATACAGGAATACATAAATATACTACGAATAATGCATGTAGGTAATTCATGAAATTATAAAATTTCTAAATACTAGAACTTTAACTTAACCAACATAATTAGATAACTAGATAAAATCCTTCATCACAAGAATTCTTGTTAGCTGAAGTAGGAAAAAGCACTCACCTGAGCTAGATCACAATCCAAAGCACTGCAATCTTAGAATCCCGGTAAATCTACACAAATTATTTCAATAGAAATGGTTAGGATCTTTTATTTAATTAATCTTGATTAATTAGCTTAAGATTGGGGATATGATCTTTTAAATTACATGAAATTAATAAGTTTAATTTTATCAAATTTTAAATTCTCTTTTATTGGGTTTTAAAAAAACTTTTTAACATTAAATTTCTTAACAGGTTCGAATTTACCATTTAACAAAACTGACTTTAAAGGGGGTAATTTGATTTAATTATGTTGCTATTCTTCTGAAAATTTTATCATGAAAAGTAGACGTAGTGTAGATTATTATTTATATTTTTCTTTATTTTTCTGATATTTTTAACTAATTATTTTAATTATTTTCTGCAGGTTTACAAATCTGAATTTTTCTGTTGGGTCGGGTTTTGTTGTGCGGGTGTGGACCCAAGACACAGCCCATGCAAAGCTGGGCTGAAAATCAACTAATGGGCCTCTGCAGAATTTTTTCTTCTTCTGGGAGTTGCTGCACAGGGGCTGTCCCTGTGCAGCCCAGCCCGCACCCAGGCGGGCCAGCCCAGGCAACCAAGCCCGGGCCAGCCAGGTCAGGCCCGGGCTGATTAGCCCAGGGCCAGCCCCGGGCGGGCCTGGCCAGGGCCAGGCTAGCCTAGCCAGGCCGGTGGTCTGGCCTGGCACTGCACAGACCCGCCTGGGTCTGTGCAGTGGCCGCGGCGGATTTTTTTTTTTTGATGATGAAGAAATTCCTAAAAGGGGAGATCTAAGCATGGTACTTCAATTGAATTTTAATTTTTAATTCATATAAATTTTATTCTATTTATTGTTGGATGGATTTTCAGTTTCATAAAAGGGGGATTTTTAAATCATGACATGTTATCAAATTCTAATTCATATACATTGATTTAGATATAGGGGAGATCTAGGTTTCATAACAAAATAGAATCTTAATCATGCTATTTCAATTAAATATTTTAATTCATAAAAATTAAATTTTTACTTGAGTCATTCTTCCTCGCTTTCTCCTCAATCCCTGTACCTCGAAGCCCTTTTGTTCACGATCCGCTTGAGGAGAAGGAAGAGATGGAAGTGGGGAGATTTTATATTAGGATTTTCTCTTGAGGTAGAAGATAACGAAGGGTTTGGGTCTTTATATAGGTTGTAAGAGATTTTTGGAACCTGAATCCAATTAGGTTAGATTACTTAATTTAGCAATTTAGATAAGAATTGAAGGTTGCTAAAAATCTCAAAGAAATTTGGTTTAGATTTGAAATTATAGATTGTTTAGCTTACTAGGCTCAAATTTACTTTCGAGTGCTCTTAGATTACACGCCAATGTGGTCTCTTCTCCCTTATTGGGGACCCGAGTTCGATCCCTAGTGCTAGCATATAAGTTACCTTTTTTATATTATTATTTTTGGGTAAAAACTCACATAGTGTATTACAAGGCCGGAGGCGGAAATCGTCGGCCTCATAGTACCGGAGGCTAGCCTGGGAGGTCTCGAGAATGAATCGAGAGTCAAAGTAGCGGACGTAGGCTGAGTTAACCGAGTCCATTTGTATATATATTTTTTTTGCTGTTGCAGTAAGATTATCATACATTTCTTTTGTCATAAATAATGATGATTGTCTCTCTTTTTTGACTGTGTTGTCTCTCATTCTTGATGTGCTCATACGGATGCTGTGGCGTGTGCCCGTCTATATCTTGATGTCCTCCACCTGCCCATTTATAGTGTGCTTGATAGCGTGTGGAGGCATGGTGTCCGTTGCTGTGTTTGCAAGACTTTTTAGGTAGCCGTTCAGGTGGAGGCCTCTGGGTTAATTAGAGGCTCCTCAATAGTTGGAAGAACAAGATATATATTGCCTTGAAGCTGCCATCGGGGCGGAGCCTGTCTGTAATATACTAATTGAATATTACCCAAAAATAAAAATAATAAAAAAATAATATATATATAAAAAAATGTGTGCTTAACTTCATATGCCAAGGCTTGAACTTGAACCCTCTTATGTCATGTCCTATTGCCATAACCATAATGCCACTTTAGCGTGTAGTTTTAAAAGCACTCAAATTTAAAATTGAAACTAATAAGCCAGTCAACTCAAAATTTCAGATATAAACCAAATTTCCTTGAGATTTTTTAGCAGTCCACAATCTAATCTAAACTGCTAATCTTTCAGTTTAATCCTAACTGAAATTCAGATTCTAGAATCCCTAATAATCAATAAAACCCTAAAACTTCTTCTATCTCAAGAGAAAACCCTAACCTAAACTCTCCCCACTTCCCTTTTCTCTTTTCCTCAAGTGAATCGTGAACGAACGGGATCTCGAGATGCAGAGATTGAGGAGCAGGCTAAGGAAATAAAATCCAAGTAATCAGCTTTACATAATTAATTTGATACAAATGGTTTATTCAATCTCATGACTATACAATGATCATCCATGATTTTTTTTACATCAAAACTAATTCAAAATCCAACTAAAATACATATGAGATGTATAAACTTAATTTACATATTTTTTAGAATTTTTACAACCAGGATTTCACTTTTAAAAAAATAGAACTGTGTTGCTTGCTCTTGGCCATGGCTGAGAGCAGAAAACTGCACAGACCGAGCGGGTCTGTGCAGTCTCAGCCAGACCCGAACTCGACCTGACCTGGGCAGGCCTGGCCTGCGCAGGGGGCAGCCCACTGTGCACCCTCTGAACAAAAAAAATTATCTTGCAGCCACAGGCCCACTGGCCTGCATTCTGGCCCAACTCTACATGGGCCTGCATCTCTTCAAACCAGGCCTGCATGCCAGATCCCGACCCAACCGAGAAATCCAGACCCATTAACTTGTAAGAAAACAATTAAAACACTTAGCTAAAAATATCAAAAAATGAAGAAAAATATAAATAACAGTCTACAATACTTCTACAATTTATAATAAATTTTTTTGATAAATAACAACATAAATTAACTCAAATAATCCACGTTAAAGTCATTTTTCTTAATATTAGATTCAGACCCGTTGAGGAATTTTAAGGTTATAAAGCCTATTAAAAATTCAATAAAAAATAAAAATTAGTTTAAATTAAACATATTAATTTCATGTAATCCGGAGGACCGTATCCCCAACCCTAAGCTAATTAATCAAGAATTAAAAAAACCATTTATAAACACCAAAGTAGAACACCCTTTAAAGAATATTAACAATTTCTATTGGAATAATTTTTGTAGATTTATCAGAATCTTAGGATTTTAGTGCTTTGGAGTTGTGATCAAGCTCAGATGAGTGTTCTTTTCTTCCTTCAGTTAAACAAGAATTTTTGTGATAAATGATTTTATTTAGTTATTTAATTATGCTATAAAGGTGATATAAATAATTAAGTTAGTTTTCTAGTATTTAGAAATTTTTATAGTTTTCATAAATTACTTCCATGTACTTCCTGTAATAAATTTATGTATTCCTACATGTAATAAAGTTCACTTGTTCTTAGTAATAAATCTAAATGATCGCTACATGACATTGATTCAGACTATGTCACTAAAACTTACTGGAATGATATTGTGACATCTACCTGATAACTATCATATTCATGTTACTTAACTACTGGTAAATATTGTTATACAGTAACAATCTCATCCTGCTTATCCTGTTCACTGACATCTTATCCTGATTACACACCGTTGATGTTATTATCGTGACCGTCATCGATTTATCCAAGTAAATTTAGGTAACATGTACATTAAATAATCTTGATTACTAATAATATGACATTAAACACTTACACCAGAATTGGAGAAATTGATGGAGGAGATAACGTCTGTATTTTGGGTAGACCTAGGATATAAGTTGCGCAGCCAAAAAAGGGTTTCACTACAGGGTTCCTGTGGGGTGATTGACACCCTCGTCCTATTCTTGTTCCTGTTATACATGTTACCTGACTTATTATACATGTTATACATGTTACCTGACTTGTTATACATGTTACCTGACTACTTTGCGGTAGGGTCTGGTTCAGCGCCAGGAGTCTGGGTCGTGGTCCCGGGCATGCACAGGACCCACCTAAAATATAGACAATGTCTCTAACCGATCAGTTTCAATAATTTAAGATCTCGATTGACACGTGTGATAGACGTAGTATGGGATGCACCTATTATAAGTGGCAATTAGTCTTCGCTGACATAATAATAATAAACTGTTCATGATGTACTGTGACTGATTGTAGACATCTGATTATACTCATGATCTAATGTACACCTGATTATAGCATTGATTGGCTTGTTTACTGTTCATTTATGTTTGACATATGTTATTTCAACCTTATTCTGGATATTTTTTTCATAGTATGCTCACACGTTATATGCACGTGCACCCTCCCTCTTTATTTTATCACTCATTAGGTCGCTTATTGACCACCCTGTGTTTGCTTGCTCAGATCCGGAGACATCGCAGGATCAGGAGTACTTCGAGCACGTTGCAGACTCCAGTAGTCCATCTTCATTTCGTGAGAACTTCTTTGTATTTTTGGTTCTATTCATGTTATGCTTATAATAAGTAAACTTTTTAAGGTGGTACTTGCTTTTGAATGCTGGAATAATTTGTGAACCATATGTTTTGATTTAATACATTGAGGATTAGCGTATTTATTTCGAAAATACGTCGCTGGTTCTCGTCACGTACCCAATTGTGTGTATTTTGGGAAGCAGAGCTTGACAGAGTTTTCTTAGTATCAGAGCCAGATTATTTAGGGTGTATAATTAAGTTAATAGCCAAGGTTTTATCGACAATGTTAAAAATCATACATTCCAGCTACAAGTGAAATGATGTTTATTATATTTGAAACCTATTTATATATTTTTTAAATCTTATTTTGATTTCAGAGCAATGGCTCCACGACCTCTCTCTCCCGTGTTGCTGCTCGTAATGAGACAACTGATCTGATGAGAGTGCTCCGTGGTAGGGGTGGCAATTGGTCGACCCGACCCAATTACTGCTCGACCCGTATAATAATCGGGTCGGGTCGACCCGACCCGATTATTATACGGGTCAAAAATTCAGACCCAGACTTAATCGGGTCGACCCGACCCGACCCATTTGACCCGATTATTAAGCCTTAAATACAATTTTTTTGCACTATATTACTAAATTGTTTGGTGATATGGTTGGTCATCACACTAAACTCATAGAGTAGAGGTCACAGGTTCGAAATTGGGCTCACGCATATTTTTTGACAATTTAATTTAGGTGAAGGGGAGGAGGCGGCGGCAGAGGAGATCGGAGGGGAGGAGGCCGAGAGGAGAGAGAATAATTGGTTCTGGCAGGTCAAGCGGGTCTGGCGGGTTCGGGTCGACCCGACCCATTTAATAATCGGGTCAGATGGGTCGACCCGATTACGACCTAAACCCAATTAGCTCAAACCCAGACCCGCTAACTCCGGGTCGGGTCGGGTCTGGCGGGTCGCAACCCGTCTGCCACCCTTACTCCATGGTGTGATGGAGTCTCAACAGGAACAAACGACACTCCTTCGAGACGGATTGTTGGCAGCTCAACAAACGATCAAAACGGCCATAGAGAGGTCAACGACACCTCGGGAACCAAAGCTAGGAACATATCCGACTTCAGGGGTTGCAGCCGGCCACCTTTGCCGGTGCAGAGAAGCCGTTGGATGCAGAGCAATGGTTGGTGGATATGACCAACCTCCTAAATGCACCTCATGTTCCCAAGGACGAGCAAGTCGAAGTGGTCAAGGTTCAACTGACAGACGTGGCTCGGACATGGTGGCTTGTAGAGAAGAAGCGGTTGGGGCCACCAATCACTTGGGAGCAATCATAGATAGTTTCTATGAGAGGTTCTTTCCTAAGATAGCTCGAAAGGAAATGGAGCAACAATTCATCAACCTGCAACATGGGAGTCGAAGTATTGATGAGTACGCTGCGGAATTCTTGAGGTTGAGCCAGTTTGCTCCATACATGATAACAGAGGAAGAAGACCAGGCTAACCGATTCCAGCAAGGTCTGAGGTTGGACATTCAGAAGTTTTTGGTCACACAACCGCTGGGGACTTACTCGTAGGTTCTCAATGTTGCCCGTAGCTTAGAGCAAGCGGTAGAGAAGGAGAATAAGAGCAGGGTGCAGACAAGGCTGTTGAAGCGACCCTTCGACCAGGTGACTAAGGGACCTCCATCCAGGTTCGGTGGTGCTCCACAGAACAAGCAAAAGTTTACTTCTTCCCCACGGGCATTAGTTTGCGAATTTTGTCAGCTGCTGGGACATAATCGACTGGAATGCAGAAAGGCGAACGGACTATGTGTGGCTTGTGGAGTTAGAGATCATCAGCTAGTAAACTGCCCGTCCAAGGGGCAAAGAAGTTTTATACCCGTTGCTTCAGCATCAGAAGCAGCTAGGAGGAACTCAGTACCTGCAGGTTGAGGAACTCCACTTCCTCCACAACATGTGTTCAAACAGTCCAGAGGAGGACAGGAGCAGGTCGTGGGAGAGGGCTTTCAACCTGACTGCATAAGAGGCGGAGGCATCAGAGGAAGTGGTGGAAGGTACCATTCTGGTTCATTCAGTTCCAGGCATATTACTATTTGATTCTGGTGCTTCACATTACTATATATATACTAGTTTTATTATAATGCATTCGATACCGTGTAATGATATGGACACTCAATAGGAGATTAGTACTAGGAATAGGATTATAACCACTAGTAGAATATGCAAATCTTGTTCTATAGTGATTTATGGAAGTTTTAGTGCAGACATGATTGTGATAGACACTGGTGGATATGATGTGATCTTGGGCTTGACATGGCTTAGCAAGTATCATGCGGTAATTGATTGTCAGAACAAGAGTGATATTTCGCATTTCGCATCAACCAGAGTTTCAGTTTGTTGGAGAATAGGGCATTCAAACAGAAGTATCAAGAAGATTGCGTGATCACAGAAGCTGAGGAGATGCCAAAGCCAGTAGCGCAAGAATTTTTAGATGTATTCCCAGAAGATCTACCTGGATTGCCGCCAGATCGAGTCCTGGAGTTTTCTATAGATGTCATTTTGGGTACGACCGTAATCTCTAAGGCACAGTATCGGATGGCACCGTGGAGCTTGCAGAGTTGAAGAAGCAATTGCAAGAGTACTCAGACAAAGGATTTATCAGACCTAGTGTTTCACCTTAGGGAGCTCCGGTTTGTTGGTGAAGAAGGATGGTAGCAGGAGGATGTGCATTGATTACCGGAAATTGAACAAGGTCACCATCAAGAACAAATATTCTTTGCCCAGAATTGATGACCTATTCAATCAACTTTGTGGAGCTAAGGTGTTCTCAAAGTTAGATCTCCGTTTTGGATATCAACTGAAGGTGAAGAAGGACATTCTGAAAACGGCCTTTAGGACTCATTATGGTTATTACGAGTTTCCAGTCATGCCATTTGGAGTGACCAATGCCCCAGCATTTTTCATAGACTTGATGAATCGGGTATTCTCTCCAATTTTTAGACAAATTTGTAGTAATATTCATAGATGATATCCTGATTTATTCTAAGAATGAAGAGGAGCATGTAGAGCACTTGAGGATTGTGTTGCAGACCCTTTGACGGGAAAAGCTTTATGCCAAACTGAGAAAATGTAAGTTCTGGCTTAAGAGCATGGCTTTTCTGGGTCATATTATTTTAGGAGAAGATGTCGCGGTGGATCCCAATAAGGTTCAGGCAGTGAAGGATTGGCCCATCCCGAAGTCGGCAACAAAGATCAGAAGTTTTCTAGGACTGACTGAATATTACTGGAGTTTGTGCAGAATTTCTCAAGGATTGCAGGGCCTCTAACCATGCTTACTCAGAAGGGAGTAAAGTATATATGGACTGCGGAGTGTGCTGCTGTTTTTAAAGAGTTAAAGAACAAATTGATCACGGCCCCAGTCTTGAAGATGCCCGACGGGACTGGAGGTATGGTTATGTACAGTGACGCGTCAGGGCGAGATTTGGGATATGTGCTAATTCAGTATGGATATGTAATAGCTTATGCGTCTAGACAGCTAAAGCCTCATGAGAATAAATATCCTACGCATGTTTGGAGCTGGCAGCAGTCATTTTCGCCTTAAAAATTTGGAGGCACTTTCTGTTGGGAGATCAAGTGTTGATATACACTGATCACAAGAGCTTGAAGTATATCTTCACTCAGAAGGAGTTAAACATAAGGCAAAAGAGATGGCTAGAATTGATGTCCGATTACGATATTGATCTACAATATCATCTTGAAAAGATTAATGTGGTGCCAGATGTGCCGGAAGCCTGAAGCATGTGTGACGATGTAGATCACTCAGCAGAAAGAGTTGTTCGAGGAGATGAGACGGATGGATATGATGGTGATACAAAAGACAAACTCCTGGAGAGTTGGTGGCTATGCAGATTCAGCCGACCTTATTGGAGAGGATCAAAGAGGCTTAGGGTGGAGACACTAAGTTGCAGGAATTTAGGGAGCAAGTGGAAGCTGGACTAAGGACGAAGATACAAATTCATGCAGATGGAATGCTCCATTTCGGTAACAGGATTTGTGTGCCGAAGGGAGAGGTTCTACATGAAGTGTTATCAGAAGCCCATATTTCGGCATATTCTATACATCCATTAGGGATGAAGATGTATCAAAATCTGAAGCAATGATTCTGTTGGCACTGGATGAAAAGGGAGATTGCTCGGTATGTGGCAAAGTGTTTGGTATGCCAGCAAATGAAGGCTGAACATCAAAGAACGACCGGACTACTTCAAGCCCTACCGATTCCAGAATGGAAGTGGGAGCACATCACTATGGACTTCGTCAATGCCTTACCTCGCAGTCAGAAAGGAAACAATACAGTATGGGTTATAGTGGATCGTCTCATGAAGTCAGCACACTTCATTCCTTTCAGATTGGGATAGTCTACGGAGCTGTTAGCAGAGAAGTACATGTAAGAGGTGGTGACTCCATGGCGTGCCTGTTAGCATAGTGTCTGACAGACATTAGATTCCACTTTTGGAGGAGTTTCTAAGAAAGTTTGGGGACACGCTTAAAGTTTAGCATAACATATCATCCACAGACTGATGGGCAATCAGAGCGGACGATCTAGATTCTCGAAGACATGATGAGGGCTTGCATGCTAGACTTCAAGGGGCCATGTGAAGATCATCTGCATTTGGCAGAGTTTGCCTACAACAGCTACGAGGCCTTTGAAGCGCTATATGGAAGGAAATGCTGGTCTCCTTTGTGCTGGGATGATATTGGTGACTGGAACTATTGGGACCGGAGATCATAATTTAGACAGTGGAGAAAGTTAAGATTATCCGAAAGCATCTCAAGGCAGCTTAGGATAGACAGAAGCAATGGGCAGACTTGGACAGAAAGCCACTGGAGTTTGAGGTTGAAGATAAAGTATTCTTAAATATATCTCCAACGAGAGGAGTAATCCGATTTGACAACAGAGGAAAGCTGAGTCCCAGGTTTATAGGACCTTTTGAAATTTTGAAAAGAGTAGGAGCAGTGACTTATAGACTGGCTTTGCCTCCATCTTTAGATGACGTGCATGATGTCTTCCATGTTTCTCTGCTGAGGAGATATATCTGAGATGACAGTCATGTTGTGGATCATTCTGAGTTGGAGCTTAGGCCGAACCTATCTTACACTAAGAGGCCTATGGTTATTTTAGACCGGACCACTAAGGAATTGAAGTAGCAGACTCTTTCACTTGTTCTGGTATCTTGGGGCAAGCAATCTCCAGGAGAAGTGACGTGGGAGTGGGAGGATGTCATCCGAGATAGCTAGTCCCATCTTTTCCATGATGATTAAGTAATTTCTTTTTCCCCACCTGAATTTAAATTTTGAAGATGAAATTTTCTTGTTAGGTGGGTAGATTGTAATATCCTAATTGAATATTACCCAAAAAATAAAAATAATAAAAAATAATATATAAAAAATGTGTGCTTAACTTCATATGCCAAGGTTTGAACTTGAGCCATCTTATGTCATGTCCTATTCCCTAACCATAATGCCACTTTGACGTGTAGTTTTAAAAGTACTCAAATTTAAATATGAACCTAATAAGCTAGTCAACTCAAATTTTCATATCTAAACCGAATTTCCCTGAGTTTTTTAGCAATCCCAATCTAATCTAAACTACTAATCTTTGAGTTTAATTCTATCTGAAATTCAGATTCTAGAATCCCTAATAATCAATAAAAACCTAAAACTTCTTCTTCTGTCTCAAGAGAAAATCTTAACCCAAACTCTCCCTATTTCCCTCTTCCCTTTTCCTCAAGTGGACCGTGAACGAACGGGAGAGGTACAGAGATTGAGGAGCATGCTAGGAAAATCAAATCCAAGTAATCAGCTTTTCATAATTAATTTGATACAAATAGTTTATTCAATATCATGTCTATACAATGATCATCCATGATTTTTTTACATCAAAACTAAATTCAAAATTCCAACTAAAATACATATGAGAATGTACAAACACATATCTTAATTACATATTTTTTTAGAATTTTTACAACCAGGATTTCACTTTTAAAAAAAATAGAACTGTGTTCCCTGCTCTCGGCCATAGTCGAGAGCAGGAAACTGCACAGACCGGGCGGGTCTGTGCAATCTCAGTCAGACCCGAACTTGCCTGGGCTGGCCTGGCCTGGGCTGCACAGGGGGCAACCCACCGTGCACCCTCTGAACAAAAAAGAAAATTTATTCTGCAGCAACAGGCCCGCTGGCCTGCATTCCGGCCCAGCTCTGCATGGGCCTGGATCTCCTGAACTCAGACCCGCATGCCAGAATCTGACCCAACTGAGAAATCCAAACTCGTTGACCTGTAAGAAAATAATTAAAACAATTAGTTAAAAATATCAAAAAAATGGAGAAAATATAAATAATAGTCTACAATACTTCTGTAATTTATAATAAAATTTTTAGATGAATAGCAACATAAATTAAGTCAAATCACTCACTTTAAAGTCATTTTTAATATTAGATTCAGACCCGTTAAGGAATTTTAAGGTTATAAAGCCTATTAAAAATCCAATAAAATTAAAAAATTAGTTTAAATTAAACCTATTAATTTCATGAATCCAGAGGACTATATTCCCCACCCTAAGCTAATTAATCAAGAATTAAAAAAAACCTTTATAAACACAAAAGTAGAACACCCTTTTAAAATTCTAATAATTTCTATTGGAATAATTTATGTAGATTTATCGGAATATTAGGATTTCAGCGCTTTGGAGTTGTGTTCAAGCTCAGGTAAGTGTACTTTTCTTCCTTCAGTTAAACAAGGACTTTTGTGATAAATGATTTTATTTAGTTATTTAATTATGGTATAAAGGTGATTTAAATGATTAAGTTAGTTTTCTAATATTTAGAAATTTTTATAGTTTTCATAAATTACTTTCATGTACTTACTGTAATAAATTTATGTATTCCTACATGTGATAAAGTTCACTTGTTCTTAGTAATAAATCTACATGATCACTACATGACATTGATTCGACTGTCACTAAAACTTACTGGGATGATATTGTGACATCTACCTGATAACTATCACGTCCCTGTTACTTAACTACTGGAAAATATTGTTATACAATAATAACCTCGTCATGCTTATCCTGTTCACTGACATCTTGTATCCTGACTACACCGTTGGTGTTACCGTGACTGTCATTGATTTATCTAAGTAAATCTAGGTAACATGTATATTAAATAATCTCGATAACTAATAACATGATATTAAATAGCATACACCGGGATTGGGGAAATTGATGGAGGAGGAAACGTTTGTATTTTAGGTGGACCTAGGATATAAGTTGCGAAGCCGAAAGAGGATACCACTGCAGGGTTTACGTGGGGTGACAGACACCCCAGTTTTGTTCTTGTTCCTGTTATATATGTTATACATATTATCTGACTTGTTATACATGTTACCTGACTACATTGCGGTAGGGTCTGATTCAGCGCCAGGAGTCTGGGCCGTGGTCTCGGGTATGCATGGGACACACCTAAAACACGGACAATGTCTCTAATGATCAGTTCAATAATTTAGGACTCGATTGATACGTGTGATAAACATAGTATGGGATGCGCGTATTACAAGTGGCAATTGATGTTCGCTGACATAATAATAATAAACCATTCAGATATACTGCGATTGATTATAGACATCTGATTATACTCATGACGTGATGTACACCTGACTATAACATTGACTGGCTTGTTTATTGTTCATTTATGTTTGGCATACGTTATTTCAACCTTATCCTGAATATTTGTTTCATATTGTGCTCACACGTTATATGCACGTACACCTTCCCCCTTTATTTTACCACTCATTAGGTCGCTTATTGACGATCCTGAGTTTAAATCTAGATCTGGAGACATCGCAGGGGCAGGAGTACTTCGAGCACATTGTAAAACTCCAGTAGTTCATCATTTGTTCATTTGTGAGAACTTCTTAGTATTTTGGTTGTATTCCTGTTATACTTATAATAAGTAAACTTTTTAAAGACACCATTGTACTTACTTTTGAATGCTAGAATAAATTGTGAACCTTATGTTTTGATTTAATACATTGAGGCTTAGCGTATTTATTTTGAAAATACGTCGTTGACTCTCGTCACGTACCAATTGTGTGTATTTTGAGAAGCGCGGCGTGACATTGTCATAGCCTTTTGGCTCGCTCGAGTAGCCATCAAGACAAGGTCCGATATAGGCCTAACTCCGAGCAATCTTCGTGGGCGAGCCTCTGTCTTTCAGCTCACAGCACTTGGAGAAGGCATTGAGATTTTACAAGACATCTTGATGAAGAATTGCGATAATAGTCTTTCCTTTGATATTACATGCTTTTACATAGCATCGTTTCAAGTAAAAAAAGGATCCCATTGCTTCTTGTGGGGCCTTCCGTCCCGAATGGTGCAATGAGTAAGCGCTTTAGTCGATAGCCTCGTGTGGGGTGTCTCCGGCCTCTGGATCTTCCTTCAGGTCAAGGACAAACTAATCGAGGTATCCGCGTTGAACTAGATCCTTGATGTGCCTTCTGAGGGCCCAACAATTCAGGGTGCCATGCTCTTATTGCTGATCTAGCTTATTCACTCACATTCGAGCTCATTTATTATACTCATGCCTCCAAATGCCCACACTGATGCATAGTTATGTAGGATGAGTATGATTATTATTGGTAATAGATCTAAATTACCTACTTTCATATTCGTCGGGCTCTCTCTTTCTAATTGCCTAATGGATCTCTTTCTAAATAAAGTATTATGCGTGCCTCCTAAGAATGAGATGGGGCACACTCTTTTGACAAAAAATCTATTATCCGTGTGTCGTTTCTCACAAGATAATGATTATTATTTTAAGATGGATTCTAATGGTTTTCATGTAAAGGACAATAAGATGGGGCACACTTTTTTGACTGGTACTAGCTCGGGCATCTTATATCACCTTGGCATAGCCTCAAGAGTTTTAGAATATCTTGCTTGCTTTGGAGAGAAGGCAAATCAAGATGTATGGCACGATCAGCTAGGCCATTCATCTCATGCTACCTTCGAGTATTGCTTAATAAGTTTCATCTTACTAGTTCGTGGTGAAATAAATTTTGATAAAATGTGTCATGTTTGTGTTTGCTAGGAAAAACATGCTGACTTTTGTTTATAGACAACACTTACATTGCAAATCAAACCATTAGAGGTTTTACATTTTGATTTATAGGGGACCGGCCCCTAATGTCCGTAATTCTGGACATCTATTTTATTTATCGACCGTAGATGATTTATCTTTACCTCTATTGTCTGAAACCCTAATATGGTATCAAAGCAATGCTTTTAGGCATCATGAGATCCCTCTTCTATCACTATCTGCGTTTCCATTATCATCCATCAACATTTTAATATTAGCCATCACTCATTTATGACATCTTCTTATCTTCCTTTTCATTTTCTTCTTTAGACCTAGTGTGATATGAATTTAGATCTAGTTTTAAATTTGAGGATCTCTCAAAGCTTTCATTTTTACTGAGTTTGAGGATCTCAAAAACCTCATCTTCTACTTTGGGGATCTCTAAAATCCTAACCCTATTCAAGGAGATGATTATGATTTTTCGTGTAGACTTGTTCATGCAAGGACCCACCACATTGAAATTGACTATCATTTCATGCGGGAGCTTGTTGCTCGGGGTGCTCTACGTACTCGATATGTTCTATCCTATTAGCAACTTGCCAATATATTTACTAAAGGATTGGCATGGGATCAGTTCTATTACCTGTGTTCCAACCTTAAAATCCAGCAAGCACTGTTTCACTCAAACGGTAGTGAAAGAGGAAAGAAATCATGATGCTTCTCTCTCATTCACAAATTTCAATGTGTTCCATGTGAAATTTTACTTGGGAGGAAAGATGTCATGATTTCTTTATTCTTTTGCTCCCTTTAAAGCGAAATGGTGCTTGCTGGAATTTGAACTTGAAACACAGATAATAGAACCGATCCCGAACGAATTCTTTAGTAAGTTTATCAGCAGTATTTGCTCGATTTGAAACAATTATGCAAAACTGTTATTTTATTGGTTTGGTGTCACAAGTATTGTGTGAAACTTTGTATAGAACTGCTGGTAAACTCTCCGTTCGTTTTGCTTAATAGTGGCCTTTTTATTTCACTTGTTTTCAACTTGTTGATACTGGCTATGTTTCTTCTAGTTGGTGCCAGGCTCAAGGGCTGAAGTGAGTTTAAGCGACGCCCAACATCTTCAGCCTCTTATGTTCGAGTTGAGTTGCTATGAAACAACATTCAGCTTTGTTTGTGTTTCACTTAAGGAGTCAAGTTGCTTCTAAGTGATACTCGACTACCTTAGGCCTCTTTTAGCTTAGAGAATTCCACCATCTGAGCCTTTATTGTGCTGGATCAACTTACAGCCCTGATCCTCTCAACCTCTAGAATGAGGATCGTTGCTCAAGGCTTTTGATACCAAACTTGGTTCCCTTTTTGAGCCTTCTATCCTGCCACATTGAAGGTAAGGCTTATGCATAGCTTATAGAACCAAAAATGGCCACCCATTTTTGAACAAAGAAACAAGCTATCATCCACCCAATTGAGACTATGCAATCCATCTGCCGAGCTGGCTTTTCTTAGCAAAAAGCAATTTAGTCTTTCATCGACGGATGACTTGTTTTCTTTTTTCAATAATGGATGGCACTGTCTGTAAGTTTTTGAGTCTCTATGGGATGTGTTTGACCCTTTCATTTTTTACTTTTTCTTTTAGTTCAGTTTGTGGACGGAGGATATTTTTTGAGTGTGAGCATAAATATAATAAGAATTTCAGTACGGGGGCAAACGTAATAAGAAAAGAGAGAGAACAAAAAGTAGAAAATAATGTTGTACCCAAAACTTGAACTTATGACCTCCAATAACGTATTTTTATAAGTTACTACTTGAGCTAGAACTCAAAAATATGTTTGTGCTAGTAAAAATAATCTAAAAAGAAAGATCATATACAAAATATTACAAATTATATTATTCCATATATTTTATAAAATCTAGTGTGGGCGTCCGCCCACACCGGTTTGTATGTGGATCCCGCCCTCGCCTTCAGTATTCTTTCTTCGACACTATGTGTAAGGTTTATGGCCCCTTGATCTTATTTGGCCGTTTCCAATCTAATAATAGAATCTTGAAGGACATGTGCAGTGAATTAGCAAGTCCTCATAAAGTGTGTGCACACATTTGGTAAACTCTTATAGTTTTTTGTTTAATTTTTTTTTTTTTGTAAGATCACATATGATTTTTGCGAGTACCTGATCTGTCCTCTATCCTCTTCAATTAACAGATTGTCTATTTGAGCCATATTTACTTTACATAACTAGTTTGTTTGATGGTTCGAGAAATATCCTATTCCCCTGCACATTTACATGACTGGGTTTACTGTGACTAGGAGATGGTCATCTTTGTCATCTGGTTTAGTGTTGCTTTTCTGGGCGATTTTTTGGTTGAGCTAGGCCAATAAAGAGAACAATGACCACAGAACAAGGGGATAAAAGGGAGGGTAATCCATTTTGTTCATTTCAAAAAAGAAAATGAGAAGGGAAAAGAAGCAAAAGAAGAAATATGTAAAACATTTTGTTTATACATCCTTTTACAATCGATCTCCATTCTGTTAATTCACTTAAATAATAGGCATTGGGGACAATGGGCGAATAGCAGAATCCTTGATGACAAGCCCCTTTTTGATGACCTTTGAAGTTTTGAGCATTGAGAAAGACCTTACCTACAATTGATATGGGCATCTGCTTTAGAATTTCATTTAGCCCTTATCTACTATATTGATATGGTCATCTGCTTTAGAATTTCATTTGTACTACTTTATTGAGTAACATGTGATCTAAGAAAAGTTTCAGAACTTTGAGATGTGATGGTCGAGTCAAAACTGAAGACGCATGCACAAACATAGAAACAAGGCGTACCAACCTAGCATCTCACAATAAATAACTCTTTTAATATGTATGGCAGTTTATTCATCCATTCATGAACACCCTATTGTGTTGGTCATGCATATAGAAGATCAGTATGCCGCAATCTCTATCTTGATAATATTTCTTGCTGATACGAGGGAGCATTGAAGTGTCTTTGCCCTTTTTTATCTAAATATTGCTTAGATCTTCACCTACAATGGCACTTTGGGTTTTTATCTCCTCTCTTCCTCCAAAAAATTCCACCAAATCCAAATTACTTAGCAAGCTGAATACAAACTTGTTAGAGGCTATTTCTTCTTCCGTAGACCTTCATCCTTTATCCTTAAATAACAGCTTGGCTATTTCTTCTTCCGTATCAAGTAGAACTAGAAAAATTGAGTATTAGACGAAGTTAGATGTAGGAGGTGGAACAATACCAAGTATCTTGAACATGCAGTCTCTCCCAAAGCACATGGCAACAGTCCTTGATGGCAATCCACAACATTAGCTATTGTAATATAGCGTGAGCTGCTCAGCAGATACTCACCGAGCCATCATTGTAGAGGCGTGCATGCTCCTCTCGAATGGTCAAGATTATCGCACATGGCTTAATCCATGTTGGCTCGATTTGTGAGCACTCTGTGACATGATATGTTCTTTACCATATGCTGCCATGATCCGGTGATTTGGTGTAACATAGCAACCAGTATCAAGATACTTGGCGCCCGGTGTGAGCTTGGACATTTCCCATTTCCGATGGATCTCGACACGGACAGATTACACAGTTTCTTCGGTACTTCCAAGTCAATTTCCCTATGCTGCAGTTGGATTTATCACAAAATTTGGATGTCAGAAACAACTTAATTTTAGTTGGAAAAAAAGTTCAATAAGTTTTTGTAAGTTTTGTTGTGTCAAGTACTTCCCAGTATGAATTGAGTGCCAGAGCCATGATTTGTCGTCATCGACCCCAACAATGGTTGGCTCTCTCGGATACATGAGGATTCCTTTGTGGTCGGTCCAGAGAGCTCACACACACACACACACACACACACACACACACACACACACACACAGGTTTATATGCATGAAATAAATACATGTATATGTTTCTTCTGTATTTTTAAAAATATGATTTGTAGTTCCTCAAGCGGATGTATTTACAGAGGTTCCTGTTGCACAGCTAACAAGTTGGGATGGAAGAAAGCAAGGTGAGCTGGACATTGAAAATTTGCCCATTTTATGCTTTATGTGGTAAAACAAGCTACCAGCAATTTTCCCCTTTTGTATTTTTTATTGTTTTCTATTGCAGATAAATGATATCTTGCGGTAACTGTGTGCTCTCCCCTTCTGGCCACTAGGAAGGAGCAGGCCCCATCAGAATGAAATTATATGCTCCCATGCTCATCAGCTGAGATGCTTAATTTCTCTTCATTTCTTTCGAACATGAGAGGATTCAAATTCACAAAGATACATGTTCTGCTGACCATGCTAATGTTTGTATTGTAATCGCAAAATTATGGGTAGTGTCATGATATATATTTTCTGTTCTGTCTGTTAATTATTATGTTATTATATTCTTAGATAAGAAATGCATCCATGAGCTATACTTGTGTATTTATGTTTATGGATTCATTTTCAAAGAACCCATTACGCAATAGTGCGGTAGGTTATGAACCAAGAGAGATCAAAATAATAATTGAGCTTCTATGGGTTTACTCAAAAGTGTCAATGTCCCATCATTATAGTTAAATTATGAGTTCAAAACTAAAAAAAAGAGGAAACATGAGAAAGGAACCACTAAATTAGCTTTTGAAAAAATTATTTCAACAAATCCCTGACACTGAGAGATATCATGAAATATGAATCATGTAAAACAAATCATTCTTGTTACCTTCCAAATTACAACAAGAAGACTGTTTTAGGCCACATAAAGGTTCAAAATATCAAATAAAAGTATTCGTAGGTAATTGTAGAGTTCAGATCCAAGTACTTGTTATTAACTATATCTAAGTTTTTCATCATTTTTATGAGAATATTATTGAATTGATTGTTGGAGGGCTGTTTTCGGGTTTAGACGGGCATCGCTAACTCATCCTCTATTTTTGCAGATAAATGATGGTCAAGCAAGATCCAAACCCAGCCAAGTTTGTTGAATCTGATCAACAACAACAGGCAGAGTGTGAACTTTTGTATTAACTATTGTCTTATAATCAGGTGGATAGTGTAATTGTTTTTTTCGTTGAGCTTACCAGGGGCATATCCTAGTGTTTGTTTGTTACTAAGGCCCTTTGAGGATCTTGGCACATCAACAACAACTTACTGGGGACAATCCACCGAGATGTACTTTTATCTTCACTGATCGATGACAACCAAGATCACCAAACAGTCTTCTTCTAAAAAGGTGATTTCCTTCTCTATTTCATCTTTATCATGCTTGACAATCAGTTCCCTCAGATCATAGAGAGTATTTGTTTCTCCTGCTGCCCGAGGATGTAGGATTTGCTATGAACCTCATTAAAATTTGTGTGTTTGCGTTGTTATTGATCTCGATTTCTACTTTATACCCTAACCAGCTTGTTTGTTTAGGTTTTCGAACTGAGTGTGTCCCCTCGAGCACCTTGCCCCCCAGTGAGGGTATTATATACATCAATTTTTATATATTTTTACTGGAAGTTTCATTGAGAGAGAGAGAGAGAGAGAGAGAGAGAGACACGTATGTGTGGGGAGAGAGATGAGTAAAAAGTTGAGGATGAAGTTTTTTAAAGAAGAAGAAATATGACTATCGACAGTTCTCTTGAATTGTCGATAATATGGCACACTGATACGTCTGCAGATGAAACGTACTATTGATAGCTGAACCCTGAGTTGTCCACAACCTTTTACAGAGCGTTAGGGTTTGTCAGAGTTAGAATCGGCTGTTGACAGGCCCCTTGGACTGTCGACATCGTATTGTTTCTGGGTGAATCCGAGCAGGTTCTTAATTTATTTCTGATTTAAATTCAGAGAATTTAATTTCCTTTTCTTGAGGGACTCCATGCCTATATATAAAGGGGAGTAATTCCCTTGCTATTGTATCATGTAGTTAATTGATTTATTAAGAACTCTCTTCCCTTCTGCCCTGAGGATGCAGGCGATTGCCGAAACTTGTTAAATCTTATGTTCTCGTTCTCTTTCTTTTGCTTGTTTGTTCATACAATTAGTGACTGTTCTCTAGTGTTGCTGTCCTCTATTCTTTGTTGCTGAGATTCCAACAAGTGGTATCAGAACTTTCCGGATTCGATGAAGACTTTTGTTGGGTGGAGCAAATCAACTTGGGGATTATCTACAGTTTCATTCGAAGGTAAAGATCTGATCTTTCCTATTTGGATTTATTTTCACTAATCATTTTCGCATTGCTTTAAGGAATCTATTGAGCAGATGGCTGAAGATGTCAATCCACGGTGAAATTTGTGTAACTCACATCCGATGAAGATCGATGTGATAAAGTTTGACGGTAAAAATAACTTTGGGATGTGAAAGTGCGAGGTGATGGATGCACTGACGGCATCAAACCTCAAAGACACTCTTGTTGTCCAAAGGTCCATCACTCTAGTTTTGATGATAATAAACTAATGCAGTTATGTTATTAATGATCTTTTGTTTATTAAGTTTCAGTTGTTGATCAAGATCATAGTAGGTGTTTAGCTTCAACAAAGGATTCAAAGTCAAATTTTGAAGCTATCACGTGTTGATTCAAGAGCTCGCGCTTCAAGATTGCATCTAGAACTCAAGAGGAGTCAAGCTCATTTGAATCAAGTTTGGATCGAGTCGTCTTGGAGAAGATGATCGACAAGAAGATTTCGGTTTAGGTTTGTTTGTTTATTGTTTAGATCTTATGTAAGGATAGTTTAGTTTTGATATACTCAAGTATACACAAACACACACACACACACACACACACACACACAAGTTCAAAAGTTTTTGTTTCGGTTTAACCGCTTCGTTTTTGAGTTTATTGAGTTTCAAGAATATATCTTTCGGTTTCATGAATAGATAAAATCAAAACAAGTTTACATGATTTATATGTATGTTAGATTTCATCCATATGCATTTATGCTTCATATGTTTAGAAAAACTTATTTTGATGTATCTAGTTCATGCTTTCAAGTTTTGTTTTTAACAAAACTTATTTTGAGATTTATTATCAAAAATAAAGATATATCATTTATATGTGTATTGGATTTTATCCATGCACATCATGCTTCAAATGTGTTTTAATATCTTTTTTTTTTATCTATACAAGTTTGAATAAAAATTAGATTTCTATTTAAAAGTTTAAGTTTTGAAAAATACGGTTTTGATTTTACGCTTTAATTTTTATACCTCAAAAATAGTTCAAATTGTTTGTAATATGTGTTGATTTTTGATCACACATATTTGTACTTCAAAGTATTTCAATGATCCTATTTTTGTGGATTTTATAGGATTTTATTGGAGTTTATGGGTGTTTTAAAGTTTCATTTTTAAAACCTATAAAAACTGTTTTGGGCTGTTGTTGGCCGACCGAACGGTCGACCAAAGCATTAGCTTGGTCGATCGAGCGGTCGATCGACGTGCACAAAACGTGCACAAGCCCAAGTCCTTCGGACAGTCGACCGACTGGTCGACCGTAGCAAGGAAGCAGTCAATCGATCGGTCGACCGACTAGCACTACCCATGTCTCGGGTAAGGCCGGTCGACCGAACGGTTTACCGACAGGCCTTTACCTTGGGCGGTCGACCGACGGCCTCAAACGGTCAAAAATTCGACCGTTGGCCGGTCGGGTGACCGACAAGTCAATTCTGACCTTTTCTGGAGCCCCAATGGTTATATTTTGAAGAGGCAACAAAAAGGGTTTTTGGGACTAGTTTTTGAAAGTACACCTAGAGGGGGGTGAATAGGTGTACGGCTAATCTAATGAGAAATAATGCGGAATTAAAAACTAAATGCAAAACACTTAGTGTAACCAAAGAGTGTAACCGAATTCCCGGTGAAGGGCTCTGGAGTATGATCGGTCGCTAAGATTGCACATTTATTATCATATTCTCATACTTATTATTAAATAAACTCTGCTTGTTCCTAATTATTGTTTAATTTATTTATAGGCCCATTGCTAAAGGAGAGTGAAGAGAAACAAGCCCAAAAAGCCCACCAAATTCTGATTTAATTCAGAATAAATTCGAAATTAGGGAATCAGGGCAAACTTTGCATATCAGAGAGGTTGAAAACTGATTGAAATGAATCCTCTCAAATCAAGCGGTTGAAGCCAACAAATAAAGATCGTTTCGTCAAAATCAGAAGCTGCAACGAGAAATCCAGAACCAGATAAAGCTGAATCTCAAAACCTGGAGCTGTACCCCCCCGGCTGTGGCCACCTGGCCACAGCCAGGCCGCGATCCGCGGCCAGAGCCGCGGATCCGTGGCTCTTTAGTCGAGACAAGGGGAGCGTTTGCTCCCCCTATCTTCTCACACCTCTCCCCTTTGGGTTTTTGCCTATAAAAGGCAGGATTTTCACTGTAAATGGGGACGACCATGCAGAGATAGGAGTTAGTCCAGTTTTTCATTCTTTGTAGTGTAGGTTTTTGTTTCTTTTCATGTAATTTTTATTTCTTTGTAAGTATAGTTTAGACTGAGATTCATGTAAGTAAGAGAGAGGCTTATGTTGAGAGTGACACCGATGTACCTCCTCCTTTCTTCCATCGTTTCTGCAAGCAATAAAAGGTAACTTTTTTTTTATGTTTGTCTTTACTTTTGTTTCCTTTTTCTTCTTTCTACTTTTCCTTTTTTGGTTATGATGAGCATTCAAAGGAATCTAGAAGCATCAGTATAACAATGTTTGTGTGAGTGCCAACGATATTTCATGATGATGTTCTCCTCCTCAAGACTCCGTATCATTTCATTCTTGTTCGTCTTGATGATGTAATGCGAATGGGGGCTGAGCTCGATCTTATGGTTTATGCGTTGAACGCCTCCGAAGTAAGGTAGAACATGCAAGGGTTCCAGGTAAGTCATCAACCAAAGGAGGCAAGTAATTTTTAGGTTGTCTTTCTTTTCTTTTATTCTTTAGTTTCAATATCACAATCTCCAACCATTTGTATCACCCTTTTCAATTTCTTTGTAAATAATCCATTTTTCACTTTCCCACCTTCTAAATCTACCACTTTCTTTCTAACTTCACTTTAACCTAATTTTTCTCTTTTTCTTTTAAAGAACTAAAGAAGAACTTTAACCATCCTTTGTATCTTAAAAGAAAACTTACTAAAAAAGCTTCCATCGCTAGTCCCTCCTTGTGGATCACGACCAGCATAGCCACTTGCTATTGCGGTAGAATTGAGTAACTTGCACTTTTTATTCTAAATCTGAAATTCTGTATTTTTGTGTAGGTTCCAACTCAATCAAATTTTGGCGCCGTCGCCGGGGAGGGACGGTAAGCAATTCTTTTTAAAAGTTTACATTTTTGTTAACTTTCTTCTTTGTTTTGTGTACAGATTTAACAACAAGGAATATCTTTTGCAGTGGACATATAAGTGGCCCTGAATTCTACTCAAGAAAGCGGAGCCTAGAAGCCCTCAGATTTGCTACATTCCAGTGGCAAAACTGAGTGAACTACTAACCTGTATTTTTGCAGGTTGGCTGAATTGAAAATCTGAATTTCTGTAGCATTTATCTCCTTGTTTGTCACTGTATATACATTTTTAACACAACAGTAAAAAATTGATTGTAAATGCTAAAAATGATTTAGACTTTGCATTTAGGCACGTGTCTATTTCATTTCATTTTCTATTTACTATTGAAGAGTGCTGGAGCAAAGGTACGTGTGCATAGCATCTAGTATAAGAACACTTTTGGATTGTTTACATTGCTTAAGTGTTGCTTTTCTTGTACACTGCACTAAATCAATCTTAAGGGCTTGTCCTATAAACAAGATAAGGTGGGGAAGTCATTACCCTCCCTTAGCCCACAAACAATCTCCTCACTCACTAGCCCAAACCTAACTAAAAATGAGTAGACGTTTGCCCTAGGGACATCTCGGACTCAATTAGGAGATTATCCTAAGGGGAAAGGTGTTGGAATTTGACTCCTGCCAAATCAGTGTCTAGGAATGGGATTAAGGGCTGAAAGCCCGAAGGTTGGTGGTTACTTAATTAAGGAACGTCTTTGACGGATAACCTCCCACCAATTTTGCCCTGACCTGGCTGATTAGCTTGTGCTCAAAGTCTGCATTATACCTCCTATGGACAGTTTAACCAGTTAGGAGTCGTCTAGGTCAAGGTCTACCCTAACTTAGGTTAGAATTTTTTTCCTTTTTGTTTGCTTATTTGTTTGTTTTTTTTTTGTTTGTGTTTTATTGTGTGATATGGCTTATAACAATAATTTTTTCAATTTTAATCGTAATCTATATTACACACCAACCTCTTTTTCGGATATTACCAACCCGGCATATCATAACTTTAACCAACCTAGTGTGCCGGATTGGTCTTATCCGAATCAATATAACCCATGCTTCCAATCTTATAACCATAATTTCCAGATTAATTTTAACTCTTCACAGAGTCAGTGGGGATTCACCTCCCCGAGTCCAATTTTCAACCAACTTGTCCTCCTTATCCACCTTGTCCACATTATTTTCAAGATTCATACTCAGTTCCACCAGACCAAAATAGAAAACCATCAATTTTGGAAATGAGTATGCGTGAGTCCAAACAACAATCACAAAATCTGATGGACTCACAATTTTACCACCAATTCCAAAACAACACTTCATCTTTTCAAGACCAATCGCAACAAAACGATGAACCTATCAACTATGAAAAGATGCTTGAAGCCATGACTCAGGCTCAAAACGCTCGTAATCATGACATAGATATGATAGTCCAATCTCTACGTTCTCACCGTTTGGCCAGTTCTAATGTCGGTAACTATTCTGTTAGAGCCGAAGAGTCATGTTGTTTTGGAACACAAGGTTCCATTTCAGCACAATCATTTGAACTTGCCCAAACTCCAAATTTTGAAAGTGACATTGACAGTTTGACAAGTTATCCCTTTCCTGAAATTGAACTTGAAAATGAAGATGATCATGAACCTCAATTTAGTGATTCAATTCTACTTCCTGATTCAATTATAACTCCGGTGTCTTCACCTGATTTCAATCTTTTTCTCGAGTCAACATTGGATCACGTGCCAATTCATAATGAAATTGAATCGCCCATCTTTGAAGATTATTTTATTGAACTTGACCAATTTCATACTTTTGAAAGTCCCATTGACAAATTGGCAAGTTCTCATTTTTATGAAATTGAACTCAATGAGAAATGTGACCTAGATTCTCAAATTTGTGATTCAGTTCAAATTCCTGAATCAATATTGACTCCTGTTTTGTTACCCGATTTGAGTAATATTTTAGAGTCAGTTTTGATTCCCACACCTGTCATTCTTGAACTTTAATCACCAATATTAAGTTACATTCCATTGTGGGAAACTGAATGTGGACTTGAGTTTCAACTTCTTGATTTGGACCCACTTCCTGAGCCAATCTCGACTCCTGAACCTTTACTTGACTTAAGTCACTTTCTTGAGTCGGTATTAGTTCCAGTACTTCCTGAGTCCAAGTCAATCATTCTATCTTTTCACACTCCATTTTGGGACAAGGCGGTTGACAAAATTGACTCCGAAATTAATTATGAAATTTCAAAATTAGATGGGGTTAAATTTTTAATAAAAAAGGTTCATTTATATATCATTTTAATGGGTTATATTAGAGAAATTTCTGGTGGGTTCCTCCGAACTTCACGAAAAGTCGATTGGGCCGCATTTCGTGGACCAATCAGATCACCACCGGAACCACCACCTTAAGGTAGTATTTTCCTTCCCTGTTTTCTTTTTCATGCATCTAAGCATTAATTCATACATTGAGGACAATGCATGAGATAGGTGTGGGGGAGGGTTCTAACATAACTTAGGTTTTTCTTTTTATAAAATTTTTTTTAACATTTTCTTTACTTTTAAAAACTTTTTGAAAATAGAAACAATATTTTGACATATTTTTTGTAAGAAATTAAGTCAATTTTAAGGAATAGGAAAATCAAAATTAGTATTTCTTAAACTTGGTCAAAATAAGATTATTTGTTTGATTTTTAGAGTTAGGAAGATAATTTGTCAAAGTAATTTAGTCTTGATCTTTACCTTAATGAAATATGCACAGTTCATACACTTACACACTTAGGGTTCAAAAAACGAAGATTCTTATGCCTTATTAAAAAAAAGAAAAAAGAAAAAAATATGTCTATGAAAGATGAACAAATCTAATTATTGATTAGCTAGGTGCTTTGGCCTAAGTAAGCCTTAGTATTTATGCGAAAGATGATTAGATAAGTTTGAGAAAAATATATATATAAAAATCCTCTGATTAAGCTGGGTATTTGTGCCAATAAAGCATAAGTATTCATGCCTAAAAGGGGTTCATATAATAAAATCCTTAGTTTTGTGGCCTTATTTGCTCGAGTCCTTAAGTCCTTGGGGTGTTTTCACCCGGTGCCCTAAGATCGTTTGGTTTGGGAGTCATCGATTAAAGGCTCGTTACATGGGCAGATTAGAAAGCCTAAAAGAACTAAGGAATAATATCACCAAAAAAATATATATATAAATAAATAAAGCATAAGAGTTAGAGTTAAAGAACCCTTAGTCAAAATTTTCACGGTCACAAGGTGCATTGACTCAGGGTAAAGTAATAGACTAGATGAGAAGTACAATTTGACTCCTTACTTTGATTGATAACAAATTTTTGAATAGAGACTAAGTTTTGGAATGAAAAATTCAGTTTTCCTATAACTTATAGATTACTTAAATCTTACAATTATATTTCAAATATTTTTCTCTTTCAAAATGCTTTTCGAAAATACTAACTCTTTGTTTCTCTTTCTTTATGGATTTTGTGGGTGTAATCCACTGAAAACCCACACGAGACAAAACTCGTCCTCTAGGGGTAACCTAAAGGTTTAACGGTTTGTTGCACATGCTCAGTGCAATCGCGTGATCTGCGAAAGTGGTCTAATAATTTTTAGTATAGTTTAGTTGTTTTGCTCGAGGACGAGCAAAAGATAGGTATGGGGGTGTGATCGGTCGCTAAGATTGCACATTTATTATCATATTCTCATACTTATTATTAAATAAACTCTGCTTGTTCTAATTATTGTTTAATTTATTTATAGGCCCATTGCTAAAGGACAGTGAAGAGAAACAAGCCCAAAAATCCCACCAAATTCTGATTTAATTCAGAATAAATTCGAAATCAGGGAATCAGGGCAAACTTGGCATATCAGAGAGGTTGAAAATCGGTTGAAATGAATCCTCCCAAATCAAGCGGTTGAAGCCAACAAATCAAAGATCGTTTCGTCAAAATCAGAAACTGCAACGAGAAATCCAGAACCAGATAAAGCCGAATCTCAAAACCTGGAGATTCATGTAAGTAAGAGAGAGAGGCTTATGTTGAGAGTGACACCGATGTACCTCCTCCTTTCTTCAATCGTTTTTGCAAGCAATAAAAGGTAACTTTTTTTTATGTTTGTCTTTACTTTTGTTTCCTTTTTCTTATTTTTACTTTTCCTTTTTGGTTATGATGAGCATTCAAAGGAATCTAGAAGCATCAGTATAACAATGTTTGTGTGAGTGCCAACGATATTTCATGATGATGTTCTCCTCCTCAAGACTCCGTATCATTTCATTCTTATTCGTCTTGATGATGTAATGCGAATGGGGACTGAGCTCGATCTTATGGCTTATGCGTTGAACGCCTCCGAAGCAAGGTAGAACATGCAAGGGTTCCAGGTAAGTCATCAACCAAAGGAGGCAAGTAATTTTTAGGTTGTCTTTCTTTTATTTTATTCTTTAGTTTCAATATCACAATCTCCAACCATTTTTATCACCCTTTTCAATTTCTTTGTAAATAATCCATTTTCACTTTCCCACCTTCTAAATCTACCACTTTCTTTCTAACTTCACTTTAACCTAATTTTTCTCTTTTTCTTTTAAAGAACTAAAGAAGAACTTTAACCATCCTTTGTATCTTAAAAGAAAACTTACTAAAAAAGCTTCCATCGCTAGTCCCTCCTTGTGGATCACGACCCGCATAGCCACTTGCTATTGCAGTAGAATTGAGTAATTTGCACTCTTTATTCTAAATCTGATTTTCTGTATTTTGTGCAGGTTCCAACTCAATCAGACTATCTCCTCTAAATTCCTCTAAATAAGAGTTGAGGTGCTATATGAAGCTCTCTTGGTTAAACACAAGTATGGGCACACAATCAAACCAAGCATGTATATGATATGAACAATATGAACAATGCACAATGTAAGAGAGAGAGTTAGAGAAAGTGGATCAAACGCAAACACAAAGATATGTTTCGAGGTTCGAGCACCCAACTCTACGTCCCCGCCTTCACACAGAAAGATTTTCACGATAGCGTCCACACAGGACTTCCCACACAGGAAACCTCCACTGAGGATTTGGGTAAATACAACTTGGGAGTACACAACTCCTCTCTCAACAATACAACCTCTACACTTAGAGGCAAGGCACAAAGCCAAATAAGATCAACCTCACAATTGAGGGATAGACACTTAGCCAAACAACAATCAACCTCTCACTAGAGGGATACTCAATCACCACTTCCACAATCACCTCTCACTAGAGGGATATCACAAAGTATGAAAGGTTTAAGACTTGGTGATCTCAAAGACCACAAACCAATTCTTTCTCACAAAACAATGATCCTAATAGATAGGATAGATAGATAGCTCAAGTGTGAGAAAAACAAAGAGTTTGGAAATCAAATACACAAAGAAAAACTCTTGGGAAAACTTCTAGAATAGATATAAAAATGAAGATCAAAAACCAATCCCAAAGCTTTCTTCTTTTCTTGATTTTTTTCAACCCTTTTAAAAACAAATAAAGATCAAATCTTTTGGCACTAAAACTCTTTTAAAAACTTGCTGAAAGATAGAAAATTTTGCTCTTGAAATTCTTGAAGAAGCCAGCTCACATAAGTGGGTATATATAGAAAATTTCTGCCCGTTGGCAGCAGGAAAGGGCAGTTTTGCCATTCCGGTCGACTGCCCGGTAGACCGGCCCAACGGTCAGATTTCTGACCGTTGTGCCTCCGGTCGACCAGGCCTAGAACCAGAGAGCAACGGCTTTCTGGCCGGTCGACCGCCCGGTCAACTGGAACTGGATACAGAGAGCAGAGCTATCTGCCGGTGACCGGTCGGTCGACCGGGGCCATTTCCAAAGAGCAGAACTCTCTGGACGGTCGACCGCCCAGTCGACCGGCCCACCAGTTCAAACAGCTGTGCACGTCTGTGTACGTCAGTCGACCGGACCGGTCGACCGAATTCTGTCATGGTCGACCGTCCGGTCGACCGGCAGAAGGCAAGCCAGTTAATACTAAGGGATTAAAAACTTGGTTATTTTTCCTTCTAAAAAATCTCATAAAATCACATAAATTTCACAAAAATTAGTTCTTATTAGATCTTTAAAATACAAATATGTGTGACAAAAATTCAACACATATTTCAAACAATTTGAACCATTTTTGTGAGATAGAAAATTTGCCTTAAATCAAAATCCGTATTTTTCAAAACTTGAATTTTTGAAATGAAAATCCGATTTTTTCAAAACACATGTAAACACAAAAACATGATATTGAAATAACTTTTAAGCATGTTGTATATGAATTGAATCCAATATACATGAAAGATATTATATCTATATTTCTGATATGAAATCCAATATTGGTTGAACCGAAAACTAAAAACCAATAAACTTAAAACTTGTGTGTGTATTGTGAACTTGAGCAAACAAAATCATAAACTAAACAAACTGAGGTCTTCTTGTAGAACTTCTTCTCCAAGTCGACTCGATCTAAAACCAATCCAACGAGTTTGACTCCAACCGAGTACTAGATGCGATCTTGACGCTCAAGCTCTTGAATCACCATGTGAAAGCTCCAAAACACCTTTGTTGAAGCTAATCACCTACTAATTCTTGATCAAATATCTGAAACTAAATATCACAAGCTTATTAGTAAACTATAACTACATGAGTTAATCATCATCAAAACTAGAGTGAAGGGCCTCTGGTTTAACAGTTTTCACCAACTTGATCAAGAGCTATATTTCCTATCTTCTAAAGAGTTTTCAGCAAGTGTTATGAACAAGTTTTAGAGCTTCAAAATCATATCCTTATTTGTTTTCAAAGTTTAGGAAAATAAAAAAAAATGAAGTTTTAGGAAATCTAGTTTTGTCATTCAATTTTATCATCTATCTAAACGTTTTTCCCAAGATATTTTTCTTTGTGTTTCTTTTTCAAACACTTTGTTTTCTCATATATCTGAGCTCTTCATTGCAATTCTATCCTCTAGGATTTTATTTATGAGAGGTGTTTTGTTTGTGATTCTTTGCGATCACCAAGAGATTGTTTGTGATCTTAGTGATCACCAAGTTGTAATCTTTCTTTGCTTTGTACCTACCCTCTTGTGTAGAGGTATGAGAGTTAGAATTGTGTACTCCTTATTTGTATTTGTAATTCCTCAGTGGAGGTCCCTTTGTGGAAGATCCAATAGTGGATAGTGAAAATATTTCTGTGTGAAGGCGAGGACCTAGAGCAGTGGCTCAAACCTCGAAACATATCTTATTGTTTGCACTTGGATCTTTCTCTCTCAACTCTCTACTCTATTATATCTTATATTGTTATTCTTGCTCTCACACACACACACATGCTTGATATTGTTTGTGTGCTCACACTTGTGTTCAATGAAGAGAGCTATTGAAGCACCTCAACTTTTAATTTAGAGGAATCGTGAGGAGAAGTTTCAGAGCCCTTCACGGGGAATTCCAACTCATTCTTGGTTACACTTTGTATGTTAGCTTTTAATTTTTAATTTCGCATCATTTATCATTAGATTAGCACTACACCTATTCACCCCCCTCTAAGTGTATTTTCAATTGGTATCAGAGCTAGAGCTCTGGATATTCGGTTTAACCACATAGGAATGTGATCTTTTATTGCTAATCTATGCTCTACACACATATTGTTTACACTCATGGATTATCTTGCAGCTCCCATGTATGATGTTTCCAACATTGACATGTAGAAATTTAAAATGAGTGCTTACCTCAAAGCCCTAAGATTGTATGTTTATCTTGCCACTACTAAGAAATCTTATGTTGGTAATGACAAGTACTTAGGGGCTAATGCACAAGTCATGGATGCATTAAAGCACACACTTAACAAAGATCATCTTTTTTTGATTTCTCATTGTGATTCCACTTTTGCAGTATAAAATACATTGACCTCTCTCAAGGAACAAACTCAACACATTTGGAGAAAGAACCAAGAAGAGATGAGTCCGACCAAGCTTGCTTCATGGTTCAAGGAAATGACTCCCTTGAGGTAATTTCGGACACTTTATGGTCCAAGGAAATGAAGAGCTCTTCTAGGTTTTGTGAAAACTTGCTTTCAAAATACAAACTTTTGAAAAGCAAGAGTTTTGAATGAAGAGAAGAAAATAAAATTTTATTTTCAAAACATAATATGATTTTACAAGAGAGGGTTGAGATTTCAAATGAAAGAGTTTCATTGAAAGTTCAACTTGATCTTGTTTTAAAAGAAAATGAGATTTTAAAGAACAAAAATAATTTTGATATTGTTTTAAAGAAAAATGATGTTTTATCTTCTAGACTTAATTTTGTTTTAAAAGAAAATAATTCTTTGAAAAGCAAAATTATTTTAATTTCTAAAGAATTAGAATCTACTTCTTTAGAAAATATTTCATTGAAAAATGATTTTGAGTCCCATGTTTATCATGCTACTATAACTTCATCTTCTTGTGAAAAGAATTTTGTTTCTCATGCTTGCACCACATCTTCTTCTACTATTGATGTTGATATACATGCTTTGAAGAAGAGTGTTGATTGTTTGGGCTCCACTTTCAGCCAATGTGCCATGAATCACACAAGATTGGAATTCATGTTTCGTAAGAAATATGCTCCACATATGCATGCACACCCTCTACGGCATACACATGCTTCTCATGTTCACGCACATGACTTATGTATGTTAGAGTGTACACTTGTACACATAGTGGACGCAAGGGCCACCTTGCAAAATGTTGTTATGACAGGTTAAATAATTTAAAATTTGCAAGTAAACATGTTTGGATTAGGAAATGTGCTAACCCCATGGACCCAAGAAAGTTTGGGTACCAAAATTCACTCCTATTGCATTTGATGTAGGTATGAGCTTACACATGACGTGAGCGTATTGGTGCCTTGATGGTAGATGCGTTTCAAGCTAAATGGACACAATTTTGGATGCATTACTATCAAGAGAGTTTTGATAAGAGGACCATCATGATTTGGAGACCTAGAGACTAGTTCAATTTGAAATACACCTAGAGAGGATGGTGAATGGATGACAAGCTAATCTAATGCACAACAATGCGGAATTAAAAAATTATTTAAGCAAACTAAAAAATATTACGCAAACACACAAAGTATAACACAAGAGTGTAGCCAAATTCTATGTGAAGGGCTCTGAACTATCTCCTCAAGATTCCTCTAGATGAAAATTGAGGTGCCATTATGGCTCTCTTGGTTGAATACAAGGGTGGGCAAACATTCCCAAGCATATATCAATTAAGCACAAATATATCAAGCATATAAAGAGATAAAATAATATAAGCATGCAAGATATATAAACACAAGTGAGAGAGAGATGAGCAATCGTAAACACAGGAGAATTATTTCGAGGTTCGAGTACACTTGCTCTACGTCCCCGCCTTCAACACTATGAAGGATTTCCACTAGAATCGATTCCGCAAGATCATTTGGTACCGCAACACCTACAAGGAGCTCCCTTAAGAACTCTTGGACTCATAAGTTCCTCACTTGTTCCCACAAGAACAACACACCAAGCACACTAGCTTGCCGAGGTCGTACCTCTATAATGAGTTCTCTCAAGAACTCTACACACCGCGAACCCACAAGTTCACCTCCTCAAATACAAAGATGAAGCCTTAGTGATCTCCACACTTTGATCACCAAAAACACTCTCACAACAAATGATCCCTAGAGGATAAATATAGCAATGAAAAGCTCAAGTTTGTGTGAGAAAACAAGGTAGATTGAGTGGTGAAAAACTCAAGAAATCTCTTTTGAAAATACTCTCAAAAACTCTCCTTTTGATATTGAAGTTTTAGCCTAAAAATAAGTGGAAAAAATGCTAAGAGTGATAGGAAAAACTAGCTCTAAAACTTCTCCAAAATCTTATTAAAACTATAGCCAAAATAGCCCCCTTTTATAGAGCTACAAAAAACTAGCCGTCGGGGCAAATCCCCAGGCCAGATGACCTGTCGGTCGACCGGCCAACGATCATATTTATGATCGTTAGGGTTGCCAGTCGATCGCCTGGTCGACCGCACCCGGGTGTTGACCTGTCGGTCGACAGAGGCAAGAACAAGAGAGCAAAGCTCTCTGGCCGGTCGACCGCTCGGTCGACCGGGGCCAGATCCAGAGAGTGAATCTCTGGATCGGTCGACAGCTCGGTCGACCGGCCCTCAAGCCAGGGCTTGTGCATGTTCCTATTCACATCTGTCGACCGCTCGGTCGACTGACTTCTAGTCCGGTCGGCCGGTCGGCCGACTGCCAGAAGGTTAGGTCGAGGATTATTAGGGATTAAAGCTTGGTCTTTCAATATCTTATAAAATCTCATAAAATCTCATAAAATCAACAAAAATAAGTTCATTGAAATACTTTGAATTACAAATATGTGTGATAAAAAATCAACACATATTACAAGCATATTGAACTATTTTTACGATAAAGAATTTTAGCTTTAAATCGGAAACCATATTTTTCAAAATCTATCTTCAATTTGAAAAATGATTTTTTCAAAACTTGTTCAAATACAAAAAATAAAATATTAAAAATCATTTGAAGCATGGTGTGTATGGATATGATCCAATACACATATAAGATGAAATATCTATATTTTTGACAATAAGCTCTAAACAAAGTTTTGATAAATACAAAACTTAAAAACCATGAACTAGAAACATCAAATAAGTTTTTCTAAATATTTGAACCATCAATGTATATGGATGAAATTCAGAACACATATAAAACATGTAAACTTGTTCTGATGAACTCTATTCATAAAACATAAATATATCTTCTTTGAAGCTCAAAAATCAAAACAGTATTTTCTAAAATCAAAACTATTCTTATGAAAATACTATATAAATTGTGTGCATGTGTGTGTGCAAGCTTAATCAATCCATAACTAATCTATCCTTTACATCTTGTCTAAAACAAAAGATCTTAACACTTACAAACATGACTCAAGTCTTTACGAAAATCTTCTCTTGAAAATCTTCTCCTCCTTCTTGACTCGGGCCAAACCCTGATCCAAAGAGCTAAACTCCTCTTGAGTACTTATTGCGATCTTGATGTGCGAGCTCTTGAATCAACATGTGCTAGCTTCAAAACTTGACTTCAAATCTTTCGTTGAAGCTAAATATCGACTAAGATCTTGATCAAATATCTGAAACTAAATAAGTGCAAGATCATTAGTATTATAACTACATGAGTTAATCATCATCAAAACTGGACTTTTGGGCCAACACATTTTGGTAACTATCTCTAACTCCTTATTTTTGTTTATATGCTTTTATTAATGATTTTCAGCATAATATGGTTTTCATGTTCATTATGAATAAATGCAATATTTATTAGACTAGTGATATACATGTATAGTAGTTGAGATACACCCATGTTCATATAGATTCATATTTATTTGTGTTCTCAATAATTACTTAGCTATTATGTATATGCTTGTGTTAATATCACTTGCATTTACGCTAATGATCAATTTTATTTTTGATGTTTTGTGCTTCATGCTTTGATTACATATTTAGATGTAATTTTTATTAAAACTTGAGTTTAGACTCGTACAAGTAGTGAGTTATACTTGATTATTATGTTTGGGTACTTCATTACTCATGTGTACTTATTACATGTATTTGTTTAACCTAGTTTTGATGATTCTTGCATTTATACTTATATTCTCTATTTTGTACATGTTTTCATAAAATATGTTTAGCTTCATGTATATGTATATTTTGACCAAAATTATATGATATACATGTTCAATCCTTGAGTCGCTTGATTTACATGTCATATAAAATTTTTGTGGACTCATTTCCTGTACGGATATGTTTGTATACTTTAGTTTTAATAAAACATACATGTATCTTGAAGTTTGTTTAGCTTTTGATAAAAATTGAATTCCTCACATTTTATGATTTCATGTTTATGAAAGAGGAATTTTATTTATTTTGATTGAGCTTCATTGTCTTATCTCCATGATTATACTTATTATATGATTTTTAAACACTCAACATCTTTTGTGTTTACTCATGATTTTAGTTTTATGAGCTCATATGTGCTTCATAACTCTTTGAGTGTCGATGCTCGTGTATTTAGCATATTTTCATGAGATAAATATTTGTTTCTATTCCTTACTTGAAGGATTTCGTACTAGTTTTTAAAATTATCTTAAAACTAGTTCCTTATTCTTCTATTGGTAGAGTTTTAAATCCATACTAAAATTATTTTCAAAATATTATTTTTGAAGACTTCTACCCTAAAAGGACGGTTGGTTGAGTGACCATACCTTGTATGCTCTTTAAATGAATATCCTTTAAACATGTGCATGATAGGGTAGATGTTATGAGTTATACACATGACTCCTTTGCTATATCATTTTTATATACTCATATTTTTTATATATGTATGCATCATATTTCAAATTGGTATATAAAGTGATCATACATACATATATATATTTTCTTGTGCTAAGATCAATATTGTTTACACATATACATTTTATAGCACAAATTGATTTCATGCTAAGCTTGATTCATGTTCTTAATAATAATTGGTATCTTTACAATCTTAGGCATTAGTTTTAATGATATTTCAAAAAGAGAAAAACTTTTTAATTTATCTTTCAATTGTATTTATTTTCAAGTGGCATCTTTCTCCCACTCTCTATGAAGAAAAATATTTTATTTTAAAAGTGTTAACATTTTTAATATTGGTACCAATAACCTTCAATTGGTATTATTCTCAATTGGTATCTATATTGCAAAATAATTTTAGCATTTACCTAAAATAAATTTCGGTTTAAAATTTACCTCCAATTGGTATCATTTCATTCTATTGGAATCAATTGGTAAGAAGGATTGTTTCTCTTTCAATTAGTTTCTTTCAATTGATTAAAAAAATATATTTTTATTGATATTAAAATTTGTTTTGAAATGTATTGCCTATATGCAAGGGGAGCTTAACATCTCCTTTACATATAGAAACTCTCAATTTCTTTAAATTGGTCTTTTGCCCCTTTGTTGATGATTGACAAAAAGGGGGAGAAAGATTAGTTTATATATGCATGTTGTTTTTTGTTATGCATATATGTTCATATTTGTTTATATATGCATGATTTTCTTATTTATGTTTATGCATATATGAGTTAAAGGGGAGCTTTCATGAAGCTTATCTTCAATCCATACATATATAACTCCATGAGTTTTGTCACCATCAAAAAGGGAGAGTTGTTGACCCAAAGGCCCATCACTCTAGTTTTGATAATGATTAACTCATGTAATTATGTTACTAATGATCTTGTGTTTATTAAGTTTCAATTATTGATCAAGATCTTAGTAGGTGTTTAACTTCAACAAAGAATTCAAAGTCAAGTTTTAAAGCTATCACATGTTAATTCAAGAGCTCGCGCTTTAAAATCGCATCTACAACTCGAGAGAAGTCAAGCTCATGTGGATCAAGTTTGGATCAAGTCATCTTGGAGAAGATGATCGACAAGAAGACTTCAGTTTAGGTTTGTTTGTTTATTGCTTAGATCTTATATAAGGATAGTTTAGTTTTGATACGCTCAAGTATACACACACAAGTTCAAAAGTTTTGGTTTTGGTTTAACCGCTTCATTTTTGAGTTGATTGAGTTTCAAGAATATATCTTTCAGTTTCATAAATAGATAGAATCAAAACAACTTTACATAGTTTATATGTATGTTGGATTTCATTCATATGCATTTATGCTTCATATTTTTAGAAAAACTTATTTTGATGTATCTAGTTCATGGTTTCAGGTTTTGTTTTTAACAAAACTTATTTTGAGATTTATTGTCAAAAATAAAGATATATCATTTATATGTGTATTGGATTCTATCCATGCATATCATGCTTCAAATGTGTTTTAATATCTTATTTTTGTATCCATACAAGTTTGAGAAAAAATCGGATTTCTATTTAAAATTTTAAGTTTTGAAAAATATGGTTTTGGTTTTAAGCTTTAATTTCTATACCTTAAAAATAGTTCGAATTGTTTGTAATATGCGTTGATTTTTTATCATACATATTTGTACTTCAAAGTATTTCAATGAACCTATTTTTTGTGGATTTTATGGGATTTTATTGGAGTTAGGGGGTTTTAAAGTTCCATTTTAAAACCTATAAAAACTGTTTTGGGCTGTTGTCGGCCGACCGAATGGTCGACCGAAGCATTAGCTCGGTCGACCGGGCAGTCGACCAACATGCACAAAACGTGCACAAGCCCAAGTCCTTGGGACAGCTGACCGACCGATCGAACATAGCAAGGGGTCGGTCGACCGATCGGTCGACCGACTTGCATGCCCATGTCTTGGGTAGGGGCCGGTCGACCGAACAATTGACTGACAGGCCTTTGCCTTGAGGGCGGTCGACAGACGGCCGCAAACAGTCAAAAATTCGACCATTGGCTAGTCGATCGGGCAGTCGACTGACAAGTCAATTCTGATCTTTTCTGGACCTCAGCGACTATATTTTGAAGATGCTATAAAGAGGGGTTTTGAGACTAGTTTTCACCAAAATTTTCAGGACTATATTTCCTATCTTCTAAAGAGTTTTCAACAAGTTTTATAAACAAGTTTTAGAGTTTCAAAATCATATCCTTATTGGTTTTCAAAGTTTTGGAAAATTAAAGAAAATTAAGTTTTGGGAAATCTAGTTTTATTCTTCAATTTTTTTATCTATTTAGAAATTTTTTCCAAGTGTTTTTTTTGTGTTTCTTTTTCAAACATTTTGTTTTCTCACATACTTGAGCTCATCATTGCAAATCTATCCTCTAAGATCTTGTTTATGAGAGGTATTTTGTTTGTGATCTTTTGTGATTACCAAGAGATTATTTGTAATCAGCAAGTTGTAATCTTTCTTTGCTTTGTGCCTACCCTCTTGTATAGAGGTGTGAGAGTTGGTGTTGTGTACTATATTTGTATTTGTAATTCCTCGATGAAAAATGTCCCTTTGTGGAAGAACCAATAGTGGATAGTGAAAATTCTTCTGTGTGAAGACGGGAACGTAGAGCAGTGGCTCGAATCTCGAAACATATCTTGTTGTTTGCGTTTGGATCTTTCTCTCTGAACTCTCTACTCTCTTTATATCTTAAATTGTTATTCTTACTTATATATACATGCTTGATATTATTTGTGTGCTCACACTTGTGTTCAATCAAGAGAGCTATTAAAGCACCTTAACTCTTAATTTAGAGAAATCATGAGGACAAGTTTTAGAGCCCTTCACAGAAAAATCAGACTCACTCTTGATTACACTTTGTGTGTTAGCTTTTAGTTTTTAATTCTGCATCATTTGTTATTAGATTAGCACTATACCTATCCACTCTCCCTCTAGGTATACTTTCAACTCTATGTTTGGAAGAAAAGCTAGAGGAGACTTATGAAAAGGATTGAGACAAGATGAATAGAATGGCATGTGATCTCGTAAGGTCTTGTCTGACATAAGACATCAAGTATCAAGTGTTATATGAAATGTCTGCAAGGAAGATGTGGGATATTCTCAAAAAGAAGTATTTGATGAAGACATCAAGTCGCGATTGCACCTGAAAGTGAAGGCTTTACCGCTTCCAATTGAAGAGAGGACTCTCCATTGATTAAACACATGAATAACTACACAAACTTCTTACAAATCTAGTTAACGTAGATGTGTCGATCGAAGAAGATGACAAGGCATTGATCCTTTTGAATTCTGTTCCTAATGAAGAGTATGAAATTTTCATCCTAACCTTGATCAATAAAAAATAAACACTTAATTATATTGATGTGTTAGCTGCTCTTGTAAATTACGAAGTGAGGAGGAAGGAAAAGAAATCTTTTTCCAAAGGTACATCAGCAGAGTCATTTGATGCATGGGTAAAAAGGGTCGGAATCACGTGATTTTTGATTGGTAACCTAATTAGAGTTTGTAGATCAAGATGAATAGTTCGAGTTATCCATAGGAGGGGTGGTTTGGGTGTTCGTATGAAGCTTCAGCGAGCCCGATACTCACCAGAATATTTCCATATATATATATATCGACTTGTGTCATTCTGGAAGGTTCCAAGCCCGAATCCTTCCCACTCAAATACAACCCATGATATTGGAATTTCAGATCCACTCAGCTGAAGTTGATCTACATTATTTGAAGTAACTAAAAATAAAAAATCATGTATTTTAAATATTTTTGCCCATCTATTTAACGATCTAAAATATTTAAAATCAAACAAAAAATGGCATGTGAGGGTTTATAAGCGTTTAGTTTAGAACACGACGAAACAGTCGGATCGAGAATTTGTATGTCTTAAAAAGTAGATCTAAGTAATATGCTATTTTCAGATGTCCATTTTGCGGCCACTTGATGGATGGGCAAAAAGTATTCAAAACACATAATTTTTTATTTTTAGTTACTTGAATTAGCAAATCTGAAGTTAAAGAGGCCTTGAAGAGGATGAAATTAAGGAAAGTTGTTGGCTCAGATGGAATTCCTATTAAGGTAGGAGATGCTTTGGAGAGATGGGTGTGAGATGACTAACAAACTGCTTTAACAAGATTTGGCTAACTAAAAAGATACCAAATGAGTGGAGAAAGAGTACCCTAGTACCTCTCTATAAGAACAAGGATGATATCCAGAGTTGTTCAAACTACCGTAGAATAAAATTCATGTTGCACACCATGAAGCTTTGGGGAAAAAATTGAACACAGGTTAAGGCAGAACATTAAAATATCAGTGAATCAGTTTGGGTTCATGCCGGAGCAATTAACGACAGAGGCTATTCATTTTGCTTCATTAACTTATAGAGCGATTTCAAGAGAGAGGAGAAATTTGCATATGGTCTTTATTGATTATAAAAAGCTTATAATAAGGTATTAAGAGAGGTATTATGGTGGACATTGATGAAAAAGGGAGTTCCTATTAAATATATTGACATAATCAAGAACATGTATGATGGAGTAGTGGCAAATGTCAGAACTTGTGGAGGCATAACAAGTAATTTTTCTATCACAATTGGACTACATTAAGGATCTGCATTGAGTCCATTCTTATTTTTCATTGTGATAGATGAGCTTACTAGAGCTATTCAAGATGAAATACCTTGTGTATATTATTTGCTGATGATATTGTCCAAGTCGATGAGACGAGAGCTGGAGTAAATGCCAAATTAGAGTTATGGAGGCAAACTCTAGAATCTCGAGATTTTAGATTAAGTAGAGCGAAAATAGAGTATAAGAAGTATAAATTCAGTAAACAGAGAATCCAAGATTATAGTATTATGACACTAGACGGACAAGAAATACTGATGAGCAGTCATTTTAAGTACTTGGGTTCTATTATCCAAAAGGATGGGAGTCAATAGTGATGTCAACCATAGTATCCAAGCCAGATAGTTGAAATACAGGAGTATAATAGGAGTTTTATGCAATCGTAATATTCCGTTATGCCTGAAGAAAAAGTTTTATCAGACTGCTTTTGGGGCAGCTTTGTTAAATGGCACAGAATGTTGGGCTAAAAAGAGATATCATACCCAGAAGATGAGTGTAGCAAAGATGCGCATGCTTCATTGGATGTGTGATAACACGAGGAGAGATAAAGCGAGAAATGAGGATATTCATACTAAGATAGGCGTAGCCCCTATAGAAGAGAAGATGAGAGAAAATTGCCTACGATGGTCTGGTCATGTACTACGTAGACCTACAGATGCGCCAGTCCGGTTAGTAGAGCGTACCAAATTAGGAAAAGTTAAAAGAGCACAGGGGAGACTAAAGAAAACGTAGATGGAGGTGATACGACAAGATATAGAGGCTAAAGGTCTTAATGAAGGCATATTACTCGATAGGAATGAGTGGAGAAAGTTGATTCATGTGCCCGATATGGCGTTATTCTCTTTTGGTTCATGTAGCCTACCCTAAATACTTGGGACAAATGACTTAGCTGCTGTTGTTGTAGTTACTTGAAATAATGTAGATCATTGATATTGCATTCAGATGTTGTAGGGTTGTATTTGAGTGGGAAAGATTCAGCCTCGAATCCTCCGGAATGACACAAGTCTCTCTCTCTCTCTCCATATATATATATATATATATATATATATATATATATATATATATATATATATGTATGTATGTATGTGTGTATATATATATATGTATGTATGTGTGTGTATATATATATATATATATATTATATATATATATATATATATATATGTGTGTGTGTGTGTGTGTGTGTGTGTGTATGTATATATGAGAAAAATGTACCTCAGCCGCCAGCTGAGAGACTCTCTCAGCTGGCGGCGACGTGTCTGCATCTCAGCAAGTATCGTGATAATCTTCAAAAAGATCCCACTTTTCAAGAAAAACTAAAATTGCTAAAAGACCCTGCTTTTCAAAAATGTTAGTTTTTTGGGATGAGGTATATTTTCTCTCTCATTATTTTCTCTCTCCTTACTTTTGATCAATCTCTTGCGCGCACGTTCAAAACTGGAGTTTAAGTTTGCATACGCTCTCTCTCTTTCTTTAGTAACTCCTCTTTCTTTCAGATTTCATCGATTAGATCTCCATCGATCTCTCCCTCTCGATCAGATATTCCCTCTATCAGATATGTCTCGCCCTATACCACTTGACCCCCCGATCCTTCTTGATGTTGAGCCCCAGCGATAATTCCTCGCCCGCGACCCCATATCATCGCCGGCGCCGCCCACTCTCTCCCCAACTCAATCTGAGTGTAGTATCTTCAAGTAAAACTGCAACAATGAATGAAACAACAACAGTAATAGAGAGAACTCTGGATGCTGAGATAAAGATAAATTTATTTTTTCATATTTATGTATTATTTATGTCATTATTGTTCGCAGTTCACACAAAAAAACAAATTTTATGTTTATATTGAAACTGCAACCTTCTATCGCACTCATAAGATTTGTATTGGTCACAGTCCTCATCAAAAAATCTTTTACTTTTTCTGTAGTGATAATGCGACGTTAACGCAGACCTAAAGAAATTTGAATTTTTCTTGATTACTTTCTTAGACGCAGAATTTATAAGTTTAATTTAGTAATGCGACTAAGATCACAGTGCTCAATAAATAATTTTTCATCTTCTATTAGGACTGCGATCTTCGTCACAGTCCTTTGCAATTTGATTTTTTGTTGCATGGATGTAAACTGCGATCTCGTAGTCCTTTCTTAGATTAGAACTGTGACCTTAGTCATAATTCTTTCTTATTTTTGTCCTTTAATTCAATAATTTATTAAAGGTTGTAATTTCTATTAATTGAAAGTGAACTTATTTTTGTAGGAAATGAATTTGCATAGTGACAAATTTGGAAGCGAAATTATTTTTGTAGGGAAGGAATTTGCATCACATGATGAGACATACAACTTCTATAATGTGTATGCAAGGACCATGGGATTCAGAGTGAGAAAAAAGAATAAATAAATCACGGAGGCCTCTGCATGAAGTTATTTGTAGAAAATATTGTTGCAATAAGGAGGGTGTAAAAAGGTTGGGGGAATAATAGACAAGAAGGGATTACCGTCAACTATCATATTGATAATAAAGTTAATTATCTTGCTGAGATGCATATTCGGTTATGTTCATTACCAGATAAAATATTTTAGAAGTTCACCAAGTTTGCTGACACACATCGCATGTATTATCAAGCCGCGATAAGGTGCATCACTTTTACTCTCATCAGATACATCAATTAAAGGTGAGCAGAACCATTATGACCAATTTGGATGATGTAGGAATACGTCCTTTTAATATTACCATGTGGTTAATGCAATGAATTCTGGAGATGATTGTGAACAAGTAAGTGTTGGCCCAGAGGCCTTCCACTCTAGTTTTGATGATGATTAACTCATGTAGTTATGTTTACTAAAAATCTTGTGATGTTTAGTTTCAGATCTTTAATCAAGATATTAGTTGGTGATTGCTTCAACAAAGGAGTTTTGAAGCCTTTCACGTGGTGATTCCAGAGCCCGAGCATCAAGATCATATATAGCACTCGTTGGAGTCTAGCTCGGTGGATCACGGAGTTTTGGATCGAGTCGCCTTGAAGACGGAGTTCCTCAAGAAGACATCGGTACCATAGTTTTTAGTTTGTTTTAGATCCATGTATAAAGATTAGATAGTGTGATATGCTCAAGTTCACAACACACACGTTTTATGTTTTAGATATTGGTTTTCGGTTTTTGGTTTAACCGATATTGGTTTTCATGAATAGTTAAGATCAAAATAAGTTTTCATTGTTTAAATGTATATTAGATGTATTCTATATACATGCATGCTTAACTTCCTAGACAAACTTAGTTTGACATACCTATTCATGTGTTTTGGTGTTTTGATATTTTTAACAAAACATATTTTTGGAATTAAAGTCAAAAACAATGATATATATATGTTTCTTGTATATTGGATTTCTATCCATATGCAACATGCTTCAAAGTGTTTAAATATCATATTTTTGTATTTGAATGAAATCTGAAAAAATCGGATTTTTATTTGGAAAATTCAAGTTTGGAAAAATACAGGTTTTGATTTTCGGCAATATTTCCTTAACACAAAAATGGTTCAAAATGGTTGAAATTTGTGTTGAAAATTTTAACACAAGTTTGTATTTCAATGTATAATGAGCAAACTATTTTTGTGGATTTTTAGAAGTTTTATGAGATTTATTAGAATATTTTTAACCTAAGTTTTTCAGACCCAGATTGCCTTCTGCCAGGCTCTGGCGGTCGACCGGGCCGATCGACCGGACCCAGAGTCGGTCGACCGGACCGGTCGACCGACGTGCACAAACTTGTGCACGTTGCCGTATGCAAGGCACGGTCAACCGGGCGGTCGACCGGCCAGAGAGCATTTGCTCTCTGGATTTGGGCGGTCGACCGGAGGACTCCAACGGTCAAATTTTTGACCGTTGGCGGTCGACCGGATGGTCGACCGGCAGCCGCCAAGAGCAGAAATCTGCTCTAACGGCTACTTTTTATTGGAGGGCTATTTAAGCCCCATTTGTTTGGGTTTTTGTTAAGGTTTTCAAGAAGAAAAATTTCCCTATTCTCTGGTTTTAAAAACAAGTTTTCAAAAGTGTTTAAGAACTAAAAGATTTCATCTTTATTATTTTCAAGGGTTTTGGAAAAATTAAAGAAAAATAGGTTTTTGGGATATTGCTTTAGATCCTCATTTCTATCATATTGCAAGTGTTTTCCCAAGGATTTTTCTTTGTTATTTGATTCCCAAAACACCTTGATTTCCACTTGAGCTATATCATCCTATCATATTCTATAGGATCTTTTGTTTTGTGGGAAAAGAGATAGTTTGTGGTCTTTATAACCACCAAGTTGTAAACCCCTTATTTGTGATATCCCTCTTTGGTAGAGGTGGATTTGGATTGTGGGGTGCTCCCTCTTTGGTAGAGGTTGAGGTTGTGGTTTACTCCCTCTTGGTGAGGTGGACTTGGATTGGATTTGTATCCCTCTTTGGTAGAGGTGAATTGTGGTTGTATTGGTTTGGTGGAGTTTGGTACTCCGGTCTTCGGTAGACCATTTGTATTGCCTCGGTGGAGGTTGTATTGGTTGAGAGAGGAGTTCGGTACTCCTAGTGGATTGGAAATCCTTCTCGGTGAAGGCGGGGACGTAGAGCTCAGTGCTCGAACCTCGAAACACATCTTCTTGTTTGCGTTTGATCAATCGACTCTCAACTCTCTCTCTTTATTTGTGTAGTGCATTATTCATATTGTCATATCTTATATGCTTGTGTTGTGCCTTGCATTGGTTCATTATTGCCTATCCCTATATGCTTGGTTGTGTTTGCTTGTGTGCCTCACTTGTGCTTAACCACGAGAGCTTCATATAGCGCCTCAACTCTTATTCAGAGGAATCAAGAGGAGTTAGTCCAGAGCCCTTCACGGGGAATTCGGCTACACTCGTTGGTTGCACTAAGTGTAGTTGCAAATTAGTTTTAATTTTCGCATTTAGTTCATTAGATTAGCGGTACACCTATTCACCCCCCCTCTAGGTGTACTTACAATTGGTATTAGAGCCTACGCTCCTGATATTTGGTTTAACCACCTAGGAGTGTAATCTTGGCTTGCTAATCTATCATTTGCATTTGCACGTATATTGTTTGCACACACTCATGGATTGCTTGTCACCTCCCATGTTTGATGTTTCCAACATTGACACATGAAAACTTAGGATGTCCATGTATTTAAAAACCCTAGGATTGCATGTTTTCCTTGCCGCTACCAAGAAATGCTATCTTGGTAACCGCAATCATATAGGGGCCAATGCACAAGCCCTTGAGGCAATTAGAAGCACGCTAAATAAAGAATATCTTATGCTTGTTTCTAACCATGATTCCGCCTTTGTAGTATGGAACAAATTGACCACCTCCAAGCTTCAATTGCCAGTCCAAACGGAGGATGAATCTAGTGGAGAATCCGAGCCACAATGCTTTATGGTCCAAAGGAATGACTCCCTTGAGGTATATTCGGAATCTCAACTAGATTGTGATGATGCTAGTTCTTCTAGTAATGAGCATGTTGATTCTAACACTTTAAATGAAGAACTTTCTATTGTTTGTGAAAAATTGATAGAAAAATACAACCTTTTGAAAAGAAGAGTTTTGAATTAAAAGAAGAAAACAAGGTTTTGTGTTCAAAACTAGATTTGATTTTGCAAGATAAGGTGGAGATTTCAAATGAGAGGGATTCTTTGAAGTCTCAACTAGACCTTGCCCTAAAGGAAAATAAATTTTTAAAATCTACAAATGATTGTGAAATAATTTTGAAGAAAAATGAAAACTTGTCTTCAAAAGTGGATTTTGTTGTAAAAGAAAATGATTCTTTAAAAATAAAAATTGAGTCTATTTCAAAGGATTTAGAAGTTTGTTTAAAGAAAAATATATCTTTGCAAAATAATATAGATTCACATGTTTGCCATACTAGGGTAGTTTCACCTAGTTCACCCATTGCATGCTCCACTTCTTATTTAATTAAAAATGATATATCTATTCTAAAGAAGAATATGGATTGTTTGGGCTCAACTTTGAGCCATTGTGTTTCGAGCCATACACGTTTGGAATCTTTGTTTCGAAAGAAACAAGTTCCATCTTTGCATGCATACCCTCCACGGCATACACATGCTACTCACGGTCACAACCATCACACTATGTATGCTCATGTGTACACTTGTACACATTGTGGACGTAAGGGCAACCTTGCTAAATTTTGCTATGATCGTATACATGATGTTAATTTAGCAACTAAATTTGTTTGGGTTAGAAAAGGTACTAACCCCCATGGACCCAAAAGAGTATGGGTACCAAAGACCACCCCTATTGTATTTGATGTAGGTGTGGGCTCTCGCATGACGTGAGCGTTATGGTGCCTTGAGGTGGATGCGTTCCGAGCTTAAAAAAGGACTTTTTGGATGCATCACTTTCAAGGGAAGTTTGGTGGGAGGACCACCTTGGTTTGGAGAGCTAGAGAGGTGCCTTCATCGGTTTTGGTATCGATCTCTAACTTCCGTTTATATTTGCATGCTTTCCATGTCATTGATTTATAGCATGTCATGTTTTATTTTTCATTATGCTTATGCCATGTTTATTAGATTTGTGATATACATGTTTAGTTATTTGAGACACCCATGTTTAATATGGACCTATGTCTATGTGTTCTCACCTTGTTTTTAACTAATATGTATGTCCTAGATCTAATGCACATGCATATACAAAATGATCATATGTATGTTTATGATTTTTGTTTGTCTTGATGCTTCATGTTTGGATTACTTGTTTAAATGTTAGTTTTTCATTAAGACTAGAATTTATACTTGTACATATAGTAGGCCACAAATAACCTTTTATATGTTTGTGCTTAAACGCTTATTTGTACCCATTAGATGTGCTAGTATAGTCTAGTTTTGATGGTTCAGACATTTAACTTGTATTCCTATTTTATCCATGATTTTCATGTTCATATGTTTAACTTCATGTATATGTCTATCTTGTCCAAACTATCATCTATACATATACATCCTTTGAGCCACGTGCCTTCATGCATATACATTTGTGGACTCGTTGTGTTTTGGATATGTATGTATACCTTAGTTTGTATAAGACATACATATGCCTTGAAGATTAAATAGTTTTTGATGATTTTCATGTTTTACGGAATATTGAGCTTTATTGCCAAATTTCATGATTATGTGTTTCACACTACACTTGTACACTCACCTTATTTAAATGTTTCTCATGATTATGTTTTCATGAGTATGTATGGGCTTTATGGATTTTGAGTGTTTTAGTGATCATGTGATTTACATAGTTTCATGAAAAATAATTTTATTTTATTCCTTGCTTGAAGGATTTCGTACTAGTTTAAAAGTTTTTTCCACTTAACTAGTTGCGGGATTCTTCGTTATGGTAGAGTTTTCAAACTTACTATATTTTTCAAACCTATTTTTGAAAACCCCTACCTTCCACGGGCGGTTGGATGGGCGACCATGCCTTGTATGTTAATATTGAAAATCTATTTAAACATGAGCATGAAATGGGTGGTAGGATTATGAGTTATACACTTGATATTATTGTTGTTTCAATTGGTATCATTGGATCTTTTCAATTGGTATCAATATTGATATTTTTGTATACTCATATTATTTTTTATGTATGTATGCTTAGACTTCAAATAGTATCAATTTCGATTGGTATCTAATTTTTCATACATATATATGTTTTATTTGTGCTTACTATATAAATCTTTAAGCACAAATTTTGATTATGATAAGCTAGAATTTTAATGACTATCATGTTTCAATTGATTAGTTTTCAATTGGTATTCAATACAAGCTTATGCATCGTTTTATTTAGTATTTCATAAAGGGGGAGAAAATTCATATTTTGTCTTTCAATTGGTATTTTGTTTACCGATGATTTCCACTCCCATACTTTATGATGAAAAATGATTAAAAAAATTGAATATTTATCTTATTTTGGTATCATATGTTCTAAATGACAAATTCTTACAATTGGTATCAAGATGTTTATTTGAATATTTTCGATTTTATTTGTTTTCTCACAATTGGTATCAATGCCTTTATTTACTTTCAATTGGTATCAATTCTTAAATGTTTTTATGTTTCCTTTCAATTGGTATCAAAATGTTCTACTTTGACATATTTTAATTGGTATCATATTTGATTGCACCCCTTATTGACATCATTTTTTTAGACAAAAAGGGGAGAACATATTTTTGTTTTATTCAACCCCTTGTTGATGATTGACAAAAAGGGGGAGAATTATTTAAGTTTATATGCATGTTTTTATATGCATGTCTTGTTTATCTAGAAACATAGTTTGTTTTTATTTATTAGTTTGTCGTTTAATTGGTATGAAGAGCATTTTTCGTTTATTTGTTGATATCAAGAGCTTTATTTAAAGAACATGTTTTTATTTTGGTATCAAGAGCTTTAATAGAGTTTTACCGTTTAATTAGTATTAAGACCATGATTCATTATTTTATGCATATCTATGCATTTTCATGTTTAATTTTCATTGCATATTTATATGTTTATTGTGATGCATGAGTTAAGGGGAGCTTCTTTGAAGCTTAACTTTAATCCATGCATATATAACTCCATGAGTTTTGTCATCATTAAAAAGGGGGAGATTGTTGGCCCAGAGGCCTTCCACTCTAGTTTTGATGATGATTAACTCATGTAGTTATGTTTACTAATAATCTTGTGATGTTTAGTTTCAGATCTTTAATCAAGATATTAGTTGGTGATTGCTTCAACAAAGGAGTTTTGAAGCCTTTCACGTGGTGATTCCAGAGTCCGAGCATCAAGATCATATATAGCACTCGTTGGAGTCTAGCTCGGTGGATCACGGAGTTTTGGATCGAGTCGCCTTGAAGACGGAGTTCCTCAAGAAGACATCGGTACCATAGTTTTTAGTTTGCTTTAGATCCATGTGTAAAGATTAGATAGTGTGATATGCTCAAGTTCACAACACACACGTTTTATGTTTTGGATATTAGTTTTCGGTTTTTGGTTTAACCGATATTGGTTTTCATGAATAGTTAAGATCAAAATAAGTTTTCATTGTTTAAATGTATATTAGATGTATTCTATATACATACATGCTTAACATCCTAGACAAACTTAGTTTGACATACCTATTCATGTGTTTTGGTGTTTTGATATTTTTAACAAAACATATTTTTGGAATTAAAGTCAAAAACAATGATACATATATGTTTCTTGTATATTGGATTTCTATCCATATGCAACATGCTTCAAAGTGTTTAAATATCATGTTTTTGTATTTGAATGAGTTTTGAAAAAATCGGATTTTCATTTGGAAAATTCAAGTTTGGAAAAATACAGGTTTTGGTTTTCGACAATATTTCCTTAACACAAAAATGGTTCAAAATGGTTGAAATTTGTGTTGAAATTTTTAACACAAGTTTGTATTTCAATGTATAATGAGAAAACTATTTTTGTGGATTTTTAGAAGTTTTATGGGATTTATTAGAATATTTTTAACCTAAGTTTTTCTGACCCAGATTGCCTTCTGCCAGACCCAGAGTCGGTCGACCGGACCGGTCGACCAACGTGCACAAACTTGTGCACGTTGCCGTATGCAAGGCACGGTCGACCGGGCGGTCGACCTGCCAGAGAGCATTTGCTCTCTGGATTTGGGCGGTCGACCGGGCGGTCGACCGGAGGACTCCAACGGTCAAATTTTTGACCGTTGGCGGTCAACCGGGCGATCGACCGCCAGCCGCCAAGAGCAGAATCTGCTCTAACGGCTAGTTTTTGTTGGAGGGCTATTTAAGCCCCATTTGTTTGGGTTTTTGTTAAGGTTTTCAAGAAGAAAAATTTTCCTATTCTCTGGCTTTAAAAACAAGTTTTCAAAAGTGTTTAAGAGCTTAAAGATTTCATCTTTATTATTTTCAAGGGTTTTGGAAAAATCAAAGAAAAATAGGTTTTTGGGATATTGCTTTAGATCCTCATTTCTATCATATTGCAAGTGTTTTTTCAAGGATTTTTCTTTGTTATTTGATTCCCAAAACACCTTGATTTCCACTTGAGCTATATCATTCTATCATATTCTATAGGATCTTTTGTTTTGTGGGAAAAGAGATAGTTTGTGGTCTTTGTAACCACCAAGTTGTAAACCCCTTATTTGTGATATCCCTCTTTGGTAGAGGTGGATTTGGATTGTGGGGTGCTCCCTCTTTGGTAGAGGTTGAGGTTGTGGTTTACTCCCTCTTGGTGAGGTGGAGTTGGATTGGATTTGTATCCCTCTTTGGTAGAGGTGAATTGTGGTTGTATTGGTTTGGTGGAGTTTGGTACTCCGGTCTTCGGTAGACCATTTGTATTGCCTCGGTGGAGGTTGTATTGGTTGAGAGAGGAGTTCGGTACTCCTAGTGGATTGAAAATCCTTCTCGGTGAAGGCGGGGACGTAGAGCTCGGTGCTCGAACCTCGAAACACATCTTCTTGTTTGCGTTTGATCAATTAACTCTCAACTCTCTCTCTTTATTTGTGTAGTGCATTATTCATATTGTCATATCTTATATGCTTGTGTTGTGCCTTGCATTGGTTCATTATTGCCTATCCCTATATGCTTGGTTGTGTTTGCTTGTGTGCCTCACTTGTGCTTAACCACGAGAGCTTCATATAGCGCCTCAACTCTTATTCAGAGGAATCAAGAGGAGTTAGTCCAGAGCCCTTCACGGGGAATTCAGCTACACTCGTTGGTTGCACTAAGTGTAGTTGCAAATTAGTTTTAATTTTCGCATTTAGTTCATTAGATTAGCGGTACACCTATTCACCCCCCTCTAGGTGTACTTACAATTGGTATTAGAGCCTACGCTCCTGATATTTGGTTTAACCACCTAGGAGTGTAATCTTGGCTTGCTAATCTATCATTTGCATTTGCACGTATATTGTTTGCACACACTCATGGATTGCTTGTCACCTCCCATGTTTGATGTTTCCAACATTGACACATGGAAACTTAGGATGTCCATGTATTTAAAAACCCTAGGATTGCATGTTTTCCTTGCCGCTACCAAGAAATGCTATCTTGGTAACCGCAATCATATAGGGGCCAATGCACAAGCCCTTGAGGCAATTAGAAGCACGCTAAATAAAGAATATCTTATGCTTGTTTCTAACCATGATTCCGCCTTTGCAGTGTGGAACAAATTGACCACCTCCAAGCTTCAATTGCCAATCCAAAAGGAGGATGAATCTAGTGGAGAATCCGAGCCACAATGCTTTATGGTCCAAGGGAATGACTCCCTTGAGGTATATTCGGAATCTCAACTAGATTGTGATGATGCTAGTTCTTCTAGTAATGAGCATGTTGATCCTAACACTTTAAATGAAGAACTTTCTATTGTTTGTGAAAAATTGATAGAAAAATACAACCTTTTGAAAAAGAAGAGTTTTGAATTAAAAGAAGAAAACAAGGTTTTGTGTTCAAAACTAGATTTGATTTTGCAAGATAAGGTGGAGATTTCAAATGAGAGGGATTCTTTGAAGTCTCAACTAGACCTTGCCCTAAAGGAAAATAAATTTTTAAAATCTACAAATGATTGTGAAATAATTTTGAAGAAAAATGAAAACTTGTCTTCAAAAGTGGATTTTGTTGTAAAAGAAAATGATTCTTTAAAAATAAAAATTGAGTCTATTTCAAAGGATTTAGAAGTTTGTTTAAAGAAAAATATATCTTTGCAAAATAATATAGATTCACATGTTTGCCATGCTAGGGTAGTTTCACCTAGTTCACCCATTGCATGCTCCACTTCTTATTTAATAAAAATGATATATCTATTCTAAAGAAGAATATGGATTGTTTGGGCTCCACTTTGAGCCATTGTGTTTCGAGCCATACACGTTTGGAATCTTTGTTTCGAAAGAAACAAGTTCCATCTTTGCATGCATACCCTCCACGGCATACACATGCTACTCACGGTCACAACCATCACACTATGTATGCTCATGTGTACACTTGTACACATTGTGGACGTAAGGGCCACCTTGCGAAATTTTGCTATGATCGTATACATGATGTTAATTTAGCAACTAAATTTGTTTGGGTTAGAAAAGGTACTAACCCCCATGGACCCAAAAGAGTATGGGTACCAAAGACCACCCCTATTGTATTTGATGTAGGTATGGGCTCTCGCATGACATGAGAGTTATGGTGCCTTGAGGTGGATGCGTTCCGAGCTTAAAAGAGGACTTTTTGGATGCATCACTTTCAAGGAAAGTTTGGTGGGAGGACCACCTTGGTTTGGAGAGCTAGAGAGGTGCCTTCATCGGTTTTGGTATCGATCTCTAACTTCCGTTTATATTTGCATGCTTTCCATGTCATTGATTTATAGCATGTCATGTTTTATTGTTCATTATGCTTATGGCATGTTTATTAGATTAGTGATATACATGTTTAGTTATTTGAGACACCCATGTTTAATATGGACCAATGTCTATGTGTTCTCACCTTGTTTTTAACTAATATGTATGTCCTAGATCTAATGCACATGCATATACATATTGATCATATGTATGTTTATGATTTTTGTTTGTCTTGATGCTTCATGTTTGGATTACTTGTTTAAATGTTAGTTTTTCATTAAGACTATGATTTATACTTGTACATATAGTAGGCCACAAATAACCTTTTATATGTTTGTGCTTGAACGCTTATTTGTACCCATTAGATGTGCTAGTATAGTCTAGTTTTGATGGTTCAGACATTTAACTTGTATTCCTATTCTATCCATGATTTTCATGTTCATATGTTTAACTTCATGTATATGTCTATCTTGTCCAAACTATCGTCTATACATATACATCCTTTGAGCCACGTGCCTTCATGCATATACATTTGTGGACTCGTTGTGTTTTGGATATGTATGTATACCTTAGTTTGTATAAGACATACATATGCCTTGAAGATTAAATAGTTTTTGATGATTTTCATGTTTTACGGAATATTGAGCTTTATTGCCAAATTTCATGATTATGTGTTTCACACTACACTTGTACACTCACCTTATTTAAACGTTTCTCATGATTATGTTTTCATGAGTATGTATGGGCTTTATGGATTTTGAGTGTTTTAGTGATCATGTGATTTACATAGTTTCATGAAAAATAATTTTATTTTATTCCTTACTTGAAGGATTTCGTACTAGTTTAAAAGTTTTTTTCACTTAACTAGTTGCGGGATTCTTCGTTATGGTAGAGTTTTCAAACTTACTTATTTTCAAACCTATTTTTGAAAACCCCTACCTTCCACGGGCGGTTGGATGGGCGACCATGCCTTGTATGTTAATATTGAAAATCTATTTAAACATGAGCATGAAATGGGTGGTAGGATTATGAGTTATACACTTGATATTATTGTTGTTTCAATTGGTATCATTGGATCTTTTCAATTGGTATCAATATTGACATTTTTGTATACTCATATTGTTTTTTATGTATGTATGCTTAGACTTCAAATAGTATCAATTTCGATTGGTATCTAATTTTTCATACATATATATGTTTTATTTGTGCTTACTATATAAATCTTTAAGCACAAATTTTGATTATGATAAGCTTGAATTTTAATGACTATCATGTTTCAATTGATTAGTTTTCAATTGGTATTCAATACAAGCTTATGCATCGTTTTATTTGGTATTTCATAAAGGGGGAGAAAATTCATATTTTGTCTTTCAATTGGTATTTTGTTTACCGATGATTTCCACTCCCATACTTTATGATGAAAAATGATTAAAAAAATTGAATATTTATCTTATTTTGGTATCATATGTTCTAAATGACAAATTCTTACAATTGGTATCAAGATGTTTATTTGAATATTTTCAATTGGTATTAAGATTTTATTTGTTTTCTCACAATTGGTATCAATGCCTTTATTTACTTTCAATTGGTATCAATTCTTAAATGTTTTTATGTTTCCTTTCAATTGGTATCAAAATGTTCTACATTGACATATTTTAATTGGTATCATATTTGATTGCACCCCTTATTGACATCATTTTTTTAGACAAAAAGGGGAGAACATATTTTTGTTTTATTCAACCCCTTGTTGATGATTGACAAAAGGGGGAGAATTATTTAAGTTTATATGCATGTTTTTATATGCATGTCTTGTTTATCTAGAAACATAGTTTGTTTTTATTTATTAGTTTGTCGTTTAATTGGTATCAAGAGCATTTTTCGTTTATTTGTTGATATCAAGAGCTTTATTTAAAGAACATGTTTTTATTTTGGTATCAAGAGCTTTAATAGAGTTTTACCGTTTAATTAGTATCAAGACCATGGTTCATTATTTTATGCATGTCTATGCATTTTCATGTTTAATTTTCATTGCATATTTATAAGTTTATTGTGATGCATGAGTTAAGGGGGAGCTTCTTTGAAGCTTAACTTTAATCCATGCATATATAACTCCATGAGTTTTGTCATCATTAAAAAGGGGGAGATTGTTTGGCACAGAGGCCTTCCACTCTAGTTTTGATGATGATTAACTCATGTAGTTATGTTTACTAATAATCTTGTGATGTTTAGTTTCAGATCTTTAATCAAGATATTAGTTGTTGATTGCTTCAACAAAGGAGTTTTGAAGCCTTTCACGTGGTGATTCAAGAGTCCGAGCATCAAGATCATATATAGCACTCGTTGGAGTCTAGCTCGGTGGATCACGGAGTTTTGGATCGAGTCGCCTTAAAGACGAAGTTCCTCAAGAAGACATTGGTACCATAGTTTTTAGTTTGCTTTAGATCCATGTGTAAATATTAGATAGTGTGATATGCTCAAGTTCACAACACACACGTTTTATGTTTTGGATATTAGTTTTCGATTTTTGGTTTAACCGATATTGGTTTTCATGTATAGTTAAGATCAAAATAAGTTTTCATTGTTTAAATGTATATTAGATGTATTCTATATACATGCATGCTTAACTTCCTAGACAAACTTAGTTTGACATACCTATTCATGTGTTTTGGTGTTTTGATATTTTTAACAAAACATATTTTTGGAATTAAAGTCAAAAACAATGATACATATATGTTTCTTGTATATTGGATTTCTATCCATATGCAACATGCTTCAAAGTGTTTAAATATCATGTTTTTGTATTTGAATGAGTTTTGGAAAAATCGGATTTTCATTTGGAAAATTCAAGTTTGGAAAAATACAGGTTTTGGTTTTCGGCAATATTTCCTTAACACAAAAATGGTTCAAAATGGTTGAAATTTGTGTTGAAATTTTTAACACAAGTTTGTATTTCAATGTATAATGAGAAAACTATTTTTGTGAATTTTTAGAAGTTTTATGGATTTATTAGAATATTTTTAACCTAAGTTTTTTTGACCCAGATTGCCTTCTGCCAGGCTCTGGCGGTCGACCGGGCCGGTCGACCGGACCCAGAGTCGGTCGACCGGACCGGTCGACCAACGTGCACAAACTTGTGCACGTTGCCGTATGCAAGGCACGGTCGACCGGGTGGTCGACCGGCCAGAGAGCATTTGCTCTCTGGATTTGGGCGGTCGACCGGAGGACTCCAACGGTCAAATTTTTGACCGTTGGCAGTCGACCGCCAGCCGCCAAGAGTAGAAATCTGCTCTAACGACTTGTTTTTGTTGGAGGGCTATTTAAGCCCCATTTGTTTGGGTTTTTGTTAAGGTTTTCAAGAAGAAAAATTTCCCTATTCTCTGGTTTTAAAAACAAGTTTTCAAAAGTGTTTAAGAGCTTAAAGATTTCATCTTTATTATTTTCAAGGGTTTTGGAAAAATCAAAGAAAAATAGGTTTTTGGGATATTGCTTTAGATCCTCATTTCTATCATATTGCAAGTGTTTTCCTAAGGATTTTTCTTTGTTATTTGATTCCCAAAACACCTTGATTTCCACTTGAGCTATATCATTCTATCCTATTCTATAGGATCTTTTGTTTTGTGGGAAAAGAGATAGTTTGTGGTCTTTGTAACCACCAAGTTGTAAACCCCTTATTTGTGATATCCCTCTTTGGTAGAGGTGGATTTGGATTGTGGGGTGCTCCCTCTTTGGTAGAGGTTGAGGTTGTGGTTTACTCCCTCTTGGTGAGGTGGAGTTGGATTGGATTTGTATCCCTCTTTGGTAGAGGTGGATTGTGATTGTATTGGTTTGGTGGAGTTTGATACTCCGGTCTTCGGTAGACCATTTGTATTGCCTCGGTGGAGGTTGTATTGGTTGAGAGAGGAGTTCGGTACTCCTAGTGGATTGGAAATCCTTCTCGGTGAAGGCGGGGACGTAGAGCTCGGTGCTCGAACCTCGAAACACATCTTCTTGTTTCCGTTTGATCAATTGACTCTCAACTCTCTCTCTTAATTTGTGTAGTGCATTATTCATATTGTCATATCTTATATGCTTGTGTTGTGCCTTGCATTGGTTCATTATTGCCTATCCCTATATGCTTGGTTGTGTTTGCTTGTGTGCCTCACTTGTGCTTAACCACGAGAGCTTCATATAGCGCCTCAACTCTTATTCAGAGGAATCAAGAGGAGTTAGTCCAGAGCCCTTCACGGGGAATTCGGCTACACTCGTTGGTTGCACTAAGTGTAGTTGCAAATTAGTTTTAATTTTCGCATTTAGTTCATTAGATTAGCGGTACACCTATTCACCCCCCCTTAGGTGTACTTACAGTAAGCACATAATTGTGTATTGATTATATCTGATATAAAGAGCAAAAATATTGGCAACGAGTTTATATTTATTATCATATCTTTACACGTTAGGAGGAAAATAAATCCAGAATTTTTCTTTACCATTGAGATTGATCATGTAGGCACACTAAAAAGTGTCTTTTGGGCTGATGGAAGAGCAAGACCTTCTTATTTAAGTATTTTGTGATGTGGTAGTGTTGATGCTATATACAAGACTAATCATCTGAACTTACCATTCACTGCACTACTCCATTCATAGACGTAAATCATCATCAACAATCTACTTTGTTTGGTTTTGCATTGCTCACAGGTGAGCAAAGGGATACATGAAATCACATAGAAGGGGGTGAATAGGTGATATGCTAATCAATATGGAAATTAAAAACTTATTAACAATAATTCTCTAATATGTGAACACAAACAATGTCAAACCCATAACTAAGAAATGAAGTCGTATACCCCGTGAAGGGCTTTAAATTTCTCCTCGTGATTCCTCTTAATATAAGAGTTAAGATGCACAATTGCTTTCTTGATTTAAATGAATGAACACATATAACAACAATATCAATATAAATAAGAATAGCAATTAAGCACAAGTATAAAGTCAGATAATATCATGCATATAAAATTGATTACAAGTAGTATGTATGCAAGATATAAATAGAGTTGAGTTGAGAGAGAAAGTAATGCAATCGTAAACATGGGAGAATCGTTTTGAGGTTTGAGCAAATTTTTTTATGTCCTCGCTTTCACCGCAATAAAGAATTTCACTAGAACCGATCCTACAAGATCACTTGGTGCCACAATACCTACAACCTTCCTCACAAGTTCCCGCAAGAACTTAAACACACGAGCTCACGAGCTCGATCGAGGTCGCAACCTCCAACAACTCAATACAATGATTTGAAATAACTTGGTGATCAACACATGATCACAAATAACAACTCTCTTACAACCTTAACTTATAGAATAGATAACAAATTAGAGCTCAAGTGTGCATCAGAGAAAACTAAAGATTTGGAATAGAAAAATTAAAGAAAGCTTTCTCACAAAAGATTAGAAATGAGAGGCTCAAAAATTTATTTTTCTTTTTCAAAACTTGTTGTAAAACTTGTTATCAAATGATCTCTAATCACTCATATTTATAGGACAAATTTAAAATGAGATGATGCAACCATCACTCAAAGTAAGATTAGAAGCCAAATATCCCGTGAAGGGCTCTGAACTCCTTCCTCGTGATTCCTTAAATAAGAGTTTGAGGTGCGCAGTGCAATCTTGTTGTGAGAGTATTGATCGACAATATAAGAATGAATGGAAGGCAAGTAAATAACACAAGTAAATCAATCGCAAACACAGAGATTTGTTTCGAAGTTCGAGCACCCAACTCTACGTCCCCGCCTTCACCCAGAAGGATTTCTGATCCACTAGAACTTCCACAAAGGATTACAACCACTAGGGAGTACCCAACTCCTCAATCACACTCCTCTAATCCAGAGGTAGTGGAGCCACAAATACAATAATCTCTTGGTGATTAAAAGACCACAAACTCTCTTTTGAAAAACTTTTCTTTACAAAACCCTAGAGAATAATGTATAGGATTGAAGCTCAAGGTTTGTAAGTGAAAAATAAAACAAAGTAGAAGAGAGTTTTGATTCAAAAACTTTAGAGAAAAATCAGAGATTAGAGCACAAAAACTGAGAGTAAAAACTTCTTTCAAAAAGACTCAAGCTTGGATTTCTTTTGCAAATGTTGTTGTGATTCTCCTCAACCTCATCCACCCCTATTTATAGGATATAGGTAGGGATTAAAGGGTAAACACGGTCGACCGGCCCGGTCGACCGGTTTTCAAAATCATTTGACCGTTGGCAGGCCCCGGTCGACCGCCCGGTCGACCGTCCCAAACAGAGACTTGGGTGCAGTCAGTCGGTCGAAGCTCGGTCGACCGATATGGGGTCTGGTCGGCCGCCCGTTCGACCGGATAACGTGCATACATGCACGCACCCAACGGTCAGAACTGCGATCGATCGCTCGGTCGACCGTTCTGACCTGAAACAGAGCCGGTCGACCGTCCGGTCGACCGTAACAGGTCAAAATATATAATTTGTAAAAATATTTTTGAAGATATGTTAATTTTCAAAAATTAATTTTGTCAAGACTTAGTACACTACAATAAATTGAGTTTGCAAATACTGAAATAGGCAAATTAAAATATTTTATACAAGGGACAAAAATAATCTTTTGAAAATCATGTGCAATTGTGTGTGTGGGAAATTTGAGCTTCAACACTATATATTACCCTTTAACAAACTAAAATATAAAAACTATAGAGAAAGAAGTCTCTGAACCACGTTGCCGAGCTAGAGCCTCCTCTCCTATAAAAGAGTTTTCTTGCGCCATCAACCTATCAACATGCTTTTAGCGTCATTAACCTTGCAATATGCTTAAAGCCATCAAGACTTGTACAAACCTGAAATTCATTCTAAATAACTTATTAGTACCAAATAGCTTCTATATGTTTTGTTATCATCAAAACTTATACAAATAGAGAGTGTAATCTTTTGGTCCAACAATCTCCCCCTTTTTTATGATGACAGAACATATAGACTATAACACAAGATATAAAAGAGAGGTAAAAACTCTCCCTCAAATAATGCTATATTAAACAAGTATAAAACTATTTATTATGAGAGAATTTTTGATTTTCAAATTTTTGATTTTTGAATTTTGTAAATTTGAAAGCAAGCACCAAACCAAAACACCAAACATAAAACCAAACCAAAACACCAAACATAAGACCAAAAACATAAACAAACAACATATTTCTCCCCCTTTTTGTCATACATCAAAAAGGGATATGTTAGCAAGAAAACTTTCTTATTCAACAACACAAACATTTAGTTCATCACATATAAAAGAAAATCTATTATAGTCAAGTGGTTTAGTGAAAATATCGGCAAGTTGAAAATCGGAAGAAACATAATCAATATCAATATCACCTTTCTCAAAATGATCTCTAAGGAAGTGATATCGAATCTCAATGTGCTTGGTCTTACTATGTTGATTTGCATTCTTAGTCATATGAATAGTACTAGTATTATCACAAAATATTTTTATATGGTCATAATGCAAATCATAATCAAGTAGAGTATGTTTCATCCAAAGGACTTGAGCACAACAAGTCCCCGTCGCAACATACTCCGCCACGGCGGTTGAGAGGGCTACCGAATTTTATTTCTTGGAAGACCATGAAACAAGACAATTACCAAGAAATTGACATGTTCCACTAGTACTCTTCCTATCCACTCTACAACCCGCATAGTCGGCATCCGAAACACTCATCATTGAGAATTCTCCGGTCTTCGGATACCATAGACCCATTCCAATAGTGCCCTTAACATAACCAATAATGCGTTTTACCACAATTAAATGAGATTCTTTGGGACAAGATTGGAATCTAGCACAAAGACACACACTAAACATAATATCCGGCCTACTAGCCGTTAAATACAACAAACTACCAATCATGCTTCTATATAATTTTATATCAACACACTTATCTTGGTCATCCTTATCAAGCTTGGTGGTGGTGGTCATGGGAGTGTTGCAAATTTTTGAGTCTTCAAGCCCAAATTTCTTGATGAGTTCCTTGGAGTACTTGGCTTGACATATGAAAATCCCATAACGCATTTGCTTGATTTGGAGTCCAAGAAAATAGTTCAATTCACCCATCAATGACATCTCAAATTCACGTTGCATACATTGTTCAAACTCCTTGCAAAGTAACTCATTAGTAGAACCAAAGATTATATCATCAACATATATTTGAACTATAAGAATGTCACTACGAACATGTTTAGTAAATAATGTGGTGTCTACTTTGCCTTTAACAAAATCATTTGAAAGAAGAAAACTAGAAAACCTTTCATTCTTGGAGCTTGTTTTAAACCATACAATGCTTTATCTAGTTTGAAAACAAAATTTGGATGTACATGATCCACAAAACCGGGAGGTTGTTCAACATATACTTCCTCATTAATAAAACCATTTAAAAATGCACTTTTTACATCCATTTGAAAAAGTTTAAAATTTTTATAGGATGCATAAGCTAGTGTGATCCGTATGGCTTCTAGCTGTGCTACGGGTGCAAAGGTCTCCTCAAAATCGATTCCTTCAACTTGAGTGTAACCTTGGGCCACTAACCTAGCCTTATTTCTTATAACATTTCTGACTCATCCAACTTGTTCCTAAAAATCCACTTAGTACCAATTATTGGTCTATCATGAGGTCTAGGAACAAGTTGCCAAACTTGGTTGCGCTCAAATTGATTGAGCTCTTCTTGCATAGCAAGCAACCAATATGAGTCACCCTCGGCTTCGAGGATGTTTTTGGGTTCAAAATGAGATATAAATGCATAATGTCCACACAAATCATGGAGTTTGGAGCGAGTGGTTACCCCCTTTGATACATCACCTATGATGAGATCTTTGGGATGATTTGAGGCGTATCTCCAATCTTTAGGAAGTGGTTGTGATTGTTCCACTTCATCCTTTTGAACTTCACCAATAGGTTCTTTCTTGTCTTCTTAGATGGGTGAGTCTTTCAAGGATATTTTCTCCATGTCCTCACCTAATGAGTCAATCTCTACAACATTCTCAACAATAGCATTAGATTCTTCAAATTTAACATGCATAGATTCTTCAATAGTATGAGATGATTTATTGAATACTCTATATGCTTTGCTAGTACTAGAATAGCCAACAAAGATTGCTTCATAAGCCTTAGCATCAAATTTACCCAAATTATCTTTGGTATTCAAAACAAAACACTTGCATCCAAAAACTTTAAAGTATGAAACATTTGGTTTTCTTAAATGATAAATTTCAAAAGAGGTTTTGAACGTATTTTTACACAAATAAATACGGTTGGATATGCAGCATGCGGTGTTTACGGCGTCGGCCCATAAGTATTGAGGGAGCCCATATTCACTTATCATAGTCCTAACCATTTCTTGAAGAGTTCTATTCTTCCGTTCAACTACTCCATTTTGTTGTGGAGTTCTAAGACATGACATTTCATGCTTAATTCCTTTTTCATCACAATAAGTCATGAAGAGTTGGTTGACAAACTCACCACCTCTATAACTTCTTATCCGTAAAATCGAAAATCCTTTTTCTTTTTCAATCCTTTTTCGAAAAATCTTAAAATGCGAAAAAGTTTGATCTTTATGCTCCAAAAAGAAAACCCAAGTGAAACGAGAGAAATCATCGACTAAAACAAAAACATATCTATTTCCATTAAAGCTTTTAGTTTTAGTTGGTCCAAAAAAATTCATGTGAATCAATTCTAATGGCCTAGATGACATGATATCCTTGATAGGTTTGAAAGAAGACTTGGTTTGTTTCCCAAGTTGGCACGCACCACAAATGCGGTCTTTTTCAAACTTCAAACAAGGAATACCCTTCACCAATTTCTTAGAATTTATTCTAGCAAGGTGATCAAAAGATGCATGGCCTAATCTTCTATGCCATAACCATGAAATCTCATCAAAAGCATTTAAACATGTTGTAGAGCAATCCAAATTAAGCATATCAATAATATACACACTATTTTCACGAAATCCAGTGAGAATACAATCATTGGTTTTACAATCAAAAATTTTGCAAGAAGATTCATCAAACACAACTTTGAGACCACGATCACATAATTGACTAATACTAAGCAAATTATGTTTAAGCCCATCAACAAAACTACATTTTAATTAAAGGAGATGCACCAATCTTAATGTTACCTACACCGATGATGGTGCCCTTGGAGTCATCTCCGAAGGTGACGGTGCCTCCTTCAACGTACCGTGATAGGGTTGTGAAATTGTTGATGTCCCATGTCATATGCCTTGAGCAACCACTATCAAGGTACCACCGCTCCTTACGTCTTGGAGTCTTAGTGTGTACCTATATCAAATAATTTAAGGCTTGATTTTGTTACCCAAAATTTTTGGGTCCTAATGCGTTAGTGTTTCGAACCCAAACAAGATTATTTGTACTATTTATATGATCATAGCAAAATTTAGCTAAATGACCATTCCGGCCACAATAAGTACATTTATAAATTCCTTCATATTTAAAAACATAATGAGCATGTGATTTATGAACATGTGATTTATGAGCATGGGGTGTTTTAGCATGATTGACATGTGATGTGTTGGCATGATGAACATGTGGAGTTTTGACATGAGATGTTTTATCATGTTTAGTATGAGGAGTATGCATATGCTTATTTGAAAACATTTCTTCTAATTTAGTATTGTTAAAAGCACATTTTTTAAAACATTTCCCAAATCATTTATTCTAGTTTTTAACATGAAAAACTCATTTTCATCAATTTTAGGATATTTAGCTTTGCAAGCAACTCTATAGGCATCAAAATCTCTTTGTGTTGAAATAAGAATAGAAGATAACTCATCCTTTTCTTTTGAAGAAATAGCAATTTGATTTTTAAGCATTTCATTTTCCTTTTTCAATTTTGAACAATCTTCCTTTTTAGCATCAAAACTTTCTGAAAGTTCAATGAAAGCTTGTAATAACAATTCTTTACTTATTTCACTTTCATCATCAAGTGGTTGGGTAGTTACCTTAGGTGTGTTTGCTATGAAACACACATTTGACGTATCGACTTCATCTTCGGATTCACTTTCCGAGTACCAAGTGGCTTTGTATACCTTCTTTTCAACCGGCTTCTTTTGCTTCAAGGAGGAGGATATCTTTTTCTTGAAATCTGGACAATCGGCCATGATGTGTCCGAGTTTCCGACAGTTGTGGCATATGATCTTTTTCTCCTCCTTCCCTTCCCATCGCCTTCTATAGTTGAGCTTATTCTTGCGGTACATTCTCTTTACATTTCTCACAAGAAGATATAGCTCTTCATCATCTTCTTCGTCTTCTTCATCATCGTAGTTAGTGAAGAAGACTTGAAAGCTATAGACTTTTTCTTTTGAGGTACGGCTTCTTCTCTAGCCTTTTTCTCCATCTCATGAGTCTTAAGATTTCCAATAAGACTTATGAGCTCCATCTCGTCTTTGTCATTCAATTCCTTCAAGGTGGTAACTTTGATTTCCCATGATGAAGGGAGAGCACGAATCACCTTACGCACCTTTGGTCGTTGGTTATTTCATCACCTAGAGAAGAAAGAGCATTTGTGATCTTAGTAAACTTAGTAATCATATCATCAATAGATTCATTTTCTTGCATTTTAAAACTTTCATATTGGGAACGCAAGAGATCTATTTTAGCTCTCTTGACTTTTGATGTTCCCTCATGAGTGACCAATAAGTGTTGCCAAATCTCATAGGCGGATTTGCAATGGATAACCCGTGTTAAGTCATCCTCATTCAAAGCTAAAAGTAGGGCATTTTGAGCCTTCGAATTAGCATCAAATTCCTTGGAGGTAAGTTCGGACCAAGTGTCCTCCTCACCTTCAGGTTTGCTAAATGGTTTGGTCAAAGACTTAGTAACTAGGCTACCTAGAGATTGTAGAAAAATGTTCATCCTAACTTTCCATATGGGAAAGTTGAGTCCATCAAATTTGGGAGGGGTCTTAATATTATCGGCCACTTTACTAGTGTATGAATGAAGATATGAAATAGTGATTAGCAAATTATAGGATCTCTCTAAGGATGTGAAGCCAAAAACTAGAGTCCTAACTCTGATACCAATTGAAATCACCTAGAGGGGGGTGAATAGGTGATAATGCTAATCAATGCACAAATTTAAAATGAGATGATGTAACGATCACTCAAAGTAAGATTAGAAACCGAATACCCCGTAAAGGGCTCTGAACTCCTTCCTCGTGATTCCTCTAAATAAGAGTTTGAGGTGCGCAATGCAATCTTGTTGTGAGAGTATTGATCGACAATATAAGAATGAATGGAAAGCAAGTAAATAACACAAGTAAACCAATCGCAAACACAGAGATTTGTTTCGAGGTTCGAGCACTCAGCTCTATGTCCCCGCCTTCACCCAGAAGGATTTCCGATCCACTAGAACTTCCACAAAGGATTACAACCACTAGGGAGTACCCAACTCCTTAATCACACTCCTCTAATCCAGAGGTAGTGGAGCCACAAATACAATAATCTCTTGGTGATCAAAAGACCACAAACTCTCTTTTGAAAAACTTTTCTTTACAAAACCCTAGAGAATAATGTATAGGATTGAAGCTCAAGGTTTGTAAGTGAAAAATAAAACAAAGTAGAAGAGAGTTTTGATTCAAAAACTTCAGAGAAAAATCAGAGATTAGAGCACAAAAACTGAGAGTAAAAACTTCTTTCAAAAAGACTCAAGCTTGGATTTCTTTTGCAAATGTTGTTGTGATTCTCCTCAACCCCATCCACCCCTATTTATAGGATATAGGTAGGGATTAAAGGGTAAACAATAATTTTGATTAATCAGGAAAGATAAGACCCAAAACCAGCCATAAACCTCGTTTGGAGAATAAAACCACGTTTTAAAACAAGTTTAAAAAACTAGCCGTTTGGCTGTTAATACACACACGGTCGACCGGCCCGGTCGACCGGTTTTCAAAATCATTTGACCGTTGGCAGCCCCGCCCCGCCCGTCGACCGTCCCAAACAGAGACTTAGGTGCAGTCAGTCGGTCAAAGCTCGGTCGACCGATATGGGGTCCGGTCGGCCGCCCGGTCGATCGGATAACGTGCACACATGCGCGCACCCAACGGTCAGAACTGCGGTCGATCGGTCGGTCGACCGTTCTGACCTGAAACAGAGTTGGTCGACCGTCCGGTCGACCGCAACAGGTCAAAACATATAATTTGTAAAAATATTTTTGAAGATATGTTAATTTTCAAAAATTAATTTTGTCAAGACTTAGTATACTACAATAAATTGAGTTTGCAAATACTGAAATAGGCATATTAAAATATTTTATTCAAGCGACAAAAATAATCTTTTGAAAATCATGTGCAATTGTGTGTGTGGAAAATTTGAGCTTCAACACTATATATTACCCTTTAAAAAAGTAAAATATAAAAACTATAAAGAAAGAAGTCTCTGAACCACGTTGCCGAGCAAGAGCCTCCTCTCCTATAAAAGAGTTCTCTTGCGCCATCAACCTATCAACATGCTTTTAGCGCCATTAACCTTACAATATGCTTAAAACCATCAAGACTTGTACAAACCTGAAATTCATTCTAAAACAACTTATTAGTACCAAATAGCTTCTATATGTTTTGTTATCATCAAAACTTATACAAATAGAGAGTGTAACCTTTTGGGCCAACAACTTTAACTTAGTAAATCCAAATATTAAAAACATGTTAAAACAAAAAAAACACATTTGAAACGAATCTGGATAGGTTTGTTCACTGAACTAGCCGTTACAAGGCAAAATAGCAAGTTTTGACTACTAGGTGTCGACAACTATGCTTGGCTGTCGACAGGTCGAGTGATCTGTACAAAAGTAAACTTCAAACTCTTTTTTGAAAGTAAAAATATTGGAACTCAGAAAGTATTATATATGAAGAATTTGTAGACATTTAAGTTATCCTTCTAATGAAAAAAATCATATGAGTAAGTTATTGGGTTAGAAAGATCTGATCATAATACTGAATAGTGTCAAACTGAAACTGTAAAAACTATTTTCAGCACATAGGCTAATTTAAAATCAATATTTGATAATATAAGCGTTTGAATTTGGAAATGACTATATAGGAAGATTGTAGCCTTTTAAATAAACTTTATAATGAAGCTTAAATAACATCAAACATAGATCGGATTAAAACATTATAGCCAAAATACTACACAGGTGTCAGTGTAGAATAGCCAGCTTTCGACAGCAGAACTTGTCTGTCAATAGATTGAGCTCACTGAGCTCTCTGTACAGGGATGTCGTTAGCTATGAAGGGCTATCAACAGTTGAGATGCTCTTAGCTCTGTGCAGTCCTGTAACAACAATCGACATCATCCTATAACTGTCAACTGTCCGAGTACCTTAGACATTTAAAAATATTTTTGAAAAACTTTTTAAAAATCAAAATAATTCCTATAAATTCTACAAATATAAGTTCATGTAAATAATTTTGAGCAACTATATGTATGAGTAAAAAATCAAAATATATTTCAAGCATTTCAACTTCTTATTGAGATTTGAAAATAATTATGGAATAAAACTAGATTTTATAAAAACTAAACTTTAAATAGGTTAAACCAAAACTTGTATAAATTACAAAAACATGTTTCTCAAACTTCATTCAACCTCTAATGTGTATGGTCAACACCAACTCTTATTCAAAATAATAAAACTAAATTTTGAGAATCTTCTCGTAAAAGCCAAACTCAATTAAACTCATTTTGTTTAAACTAAAACTAAAACTGAAACTTTTGATCATGAAAACCAATATCAAACTTTGGTGTTAGTGTAAGGTTGAGCAATCAAATCTACATGACTTTTTACAAGAATCTAAACTAACTTATAAACACTTACAAACATAATTAATTGAAGTTTTCTTCATCTTGAATTGACTTCAACAAACTTGATCTTCTTTTTCTCTTTCTTGACTTGATTCATATTGAGCTTGACTTCTGCTTGAGTACTTGATATGTTCATTGTGCTTGGACTCTTGAATCAATACTAGATAGCTTCAATCCTTAATTTCGAGTCTATTGTTAAAGCTAAATATTAACTCACGATCTTTATTAAAATCTGAAACTTAAACATGCAAATCATTAATACTTTAACTACATGAGTTAATCATTATCAAAATTAGAGTGATAAGCCTTGGGCCAACAGTCTCCCCCTTTTTGATGATGACAAATCTCATTGAGTTATATATGCATGTAGTAGAGAAAAGCTCTATAAAAGCTCCCCCTTAACTAATGCATATCAAATAAATATATAAAGATATTTATTAAGGCTCTAAATATAAATAAAATATTCAATATTCATGCATAAAATATAAGAACATGTGTAAAAAATAAGAACATGCATATATAAAACTCCAAATTTCTCTCTCCCTTTTTGTCATTTCATCACCAAAGGGGTAAAAAAATCAAAATATATTTTGAATACAAATTGAAATAAAAGTTTGTCCATTGAATATCAATTATGAAACACCAGTCTAAATACCAATTGTAAATAGTATTGGCCCAGAGGCCCTTAACTCTAGTTTTGATGATGATTAACTCATGTAGTTATTGTTTACTAATAATCTTGTGATATTTAGTTTCAGATATTTGATCAAGATATTAGTAGGTGATTAGCTTCAACAAAAGTGTTTTGGAGCTTTCACATGTTGATTCAAGAGCTCGAGCATCAATTTCACATCTAGCACTCGTTTGGAGTCAAGCTCGGTGGATCACGTTTGTATCGAGTCGACTTGGAGAAGGAGTTCTACAAGAAGACATCGGTTTGTTTAGTTAAGATTTTGTTAGATCATTGTAAAGATTAGATAGTGTTGATATGCTCAAGTTCACAATACACACACAAGTTTAAAGTTTCATGTTTATTTTCAGTTTAACCGATTTCAGTTTTTCATATATATGGTTTCATGGATAAATAGAATCAAACAAGTTTACATGGTTTAATGTATATTAGATTTGATCTATATACATCTATGCTTCATCTATTTAGAAAAACTTATTTTGATAGTCTATTTCATGAGTTTGGAGTTTTGTATTTAAACAAAACTTATTTTTGGATTTCATGTCAAAAACATAGATATAATTCTTTACATGTATATTGTATTCTATCCATATACAATATGCTTCAAAGTTGTTTAAATATCATATTTTTGTATTTACATGTGTTTTGGAAAAATCGGATTTCCATTTCAAAAATTCAAGTTTTGGAAAATACAGATTTTGGTTTAAGGCAAAATTTTAAGATCACAAAAATGGTTCAAATTGTTTAAAATATATGTTGAATTTTTATCACACATATTTGTATTTCAAAGATATAATAAGGACTGATTTTTGTAGAATTTATGTGATTTTATGGGATTTAATTGAAGTGAAAAAGCTAAGTTTTTAATCCCTAAAAATTGGACCTGGCTGTCTGCCAGTTGACCGGACCGGTCGACCGTAGCAGAAGTCGGTCGATCGATCTGGTCGACCGACGTGCATAAGACGTGCATACAGCTTGGGCTGGTGGGCCGGTCGACCGTCCAGAGAGCTCTGCTATCTAGAAATGGCCCCGGTCGATCGGACCGGTCGACCGGTAGAGAGCTGCTGCTCTCTGTATCCAGTCCCGGTCGACCAGGCGGTCGACCGGAGGCACAACGGTCAGAAATATGACCGTTGGGCCGGTCGACCGGGCGGTCAACCAGAAGGATAAAAACTGCCCTTTCCTGCTGCCAATGGGCAGAAATTTTGTGGGGCTATATATACCCACTCATTTGAGCTGGTTTCTTTAAGAATTTTTAGAGCAAAATTTTCCATCTTTCAGCAAGTTTTTAAAAGAGTTTTTGTGCCAAAAGATTTGATCTTTATTTTATTTTAAAGGCTTGAAAAAATCAAGAAAAGGAGAAGCCTTTGGGATTGATTTTTGATCTTCATTTTTATACCTATTCAAGAAGTTTTTCCCAGAGTTTTTCTTTGTGTTTTTTATTTCCAAACTCTTTGTTTTCTCACACTTGAGCTTATCAATCTATCCTATCTATTAGGATCTTGTTTTAGTGAGAAAAGGAATTGGTTTGTGATTGAGAGAGACCACCAAGTGTTGTAACCCTCCTTACTTTGTGACATCCCTCTAGTGAAAGGTGATTGTGTTGATATCCCTCTAGTGAGAGGTGATTGTGGAGGTTGTGTTAGAATCCTTCTAAGTGTAGAGGTGATTGTTGGTGTGTTGGCTTTGTGCCTTATCCCTCAAGTGTGAGGTGATTGTTGCTTTGGCTTTGTGCCTATCCCTCATTTGTGAGGTTGATATTGTGTTGGATTTGTGTCTAGCCTCTAGTGAGGGTTGTATTTGTTGAGAGAGGAGTTGTGTACTCCCAATTGTATTTACCCAAATCCTCAGTGGAGGTTCCCTGTATGGGAAGTCCTGTGTGGACGAGTTAGTGGAAATCCTTCTGTGTAAAGGCGGGGACGTAGCGCTGTGTGCTCGAACCTCAAAACATATTCTTGTGTTTGCGTTTGATCCACTATCTCTAACTCTCTCTCTTTCATATTGTGCATTGATTCATATTGTTCATATCATATACATGCTTGGTTTGTTTATGTACCATACTTGTGTTAACCAAGAGAGCTTCATATAGCACCTCAACTCTTATTCAGAGGAATCAAGAGGAGTTAGTCCAGAGCCTTTCACCGGGAATTCGGCTACACTCTTTGGTTACACTAAGTATGTTGCATTAAGTTTTTAATTCCGCATTATTTGTCATTAGATTAGCCTTACACCTATTCACCCCCCTCTAGGTGTACTTTCATTGGTAGCAGAACCTACGCTCCTGATATTAGGCTTAACCACCTAGTAGTGAGATCTTGGTTGCTAATCTATACTTACATTTGCACACATATTATTTACACTCATGGATTGCTTGAGCCCTCCCATGTATGATGTTTCCAACATTGACATGTGAAAATTTAGGATGAGTATGTACCTAAAAACTCTAGGTTTGCCTGTTTTCCTTACCGCTACCAAGAAATCTTATCTTGGTAATAGCAAACATATAGGGCCAATGCACAAGCCCTTGAGGCACTTAGGAGCACACTTAATAAAGAATATTTGTGTTTAGTTTCTCATTGTGATTCCGCCTTTGCAGTGTGGAACACGTTGACCTCTCCCGCGCTCCAAAAGACGAATCATGTGGAGATGGAATCTAGTGGAGGAGAATCCGAACAAAAATGCTACATGGTCCAAGGGAATAACTCCCTTGAGGTAAATTCGGAAACTCAACTAGATGATTGTGCTAGTTCTTCCAGCGATGATTATGTTGATGCTGATGCTTTGAATGAAGAACTTTCTATTGTTTGTGAAAATTGCTAGAAAAAATATAAAGCTTTAAAAAAGAAAAGTTTTAGACTTAACAAAGAAAATAAGGATTTGTGTTCGAAACTTGATTTGGCTTTGCAAGAGAAGGTTGAGATTTTAAATGAATGTGACTCATTGAAATCTCAACTTAAACTTGCCCTAAATGAAAATGAGATTTTAAAAATAAAAATAATTGTGAAATTGTTATGAAGAAAAATGAGGCTTTATCTTCAAAACTTGATTTTGTTGTAAAAGAAAATGACTCTTTGAAAAACAAAATCATTTCTATTTCAAACGACTTGGATTTGGTTTCAAAGGATAATAAAACTTTGAAAAATGATTTATCTTCACATGTTTGCCATGCTTCACCCCCTAGCGTATCTATTGCTTGCTCCTCTTCTACTATTATTAAAAATGATATAAATATTTTAAAGAAAAGTGTTGATTGTTTGAGCTCCACTTTGAACTAATGTGCTTTGAACCACACACGGTTGGATCTATGTTTCGAAAGAAACAAGTTTCACATATGCATGCACACAAATCACGGCATACACATGCTCCTCACGTTCACACTCATAACACAATGTATGCTCATGTGTACACATGTACACATTGTGGACGTAAGGGCCACCTTGTTAAGTTTTGTTATGATAGAGTACATAATGTAAATTTAGCAAATAGATTTGTTTGGGTTAGGAAAGAAGCTAATTCCCATGGGCCCAAAAGAGTATGAGTACCAAAGACCACTCCTATTTTATTTGATGTAGGAGTGGGCTCTCACTCGACGTGAGAGTATTGGTGCCTTGAAGTGGATGCGTTTCGAGCTTAATGGTGACTATTTTGGATGCATCACTTTCAAGGGGAGTTTGGTGGGAGAACCACCTTGGTTTGGAGACCTAATGATCATATTGATTTATGTTTTATTTTATGCTTCAATATTTTGATTACATGTTTAGATGTAATTTTCATTAAAACTTGTGCATATGCTTGTACAATTAATGAGCCACAAATTGATTATTATATGTTTGCACTTGATTGCTCATTTATACCCATTAGATATACTAGTATAGCCTAGTTTTGATGATTCATACATTTTGACTTGTATTCTCTATTTTGTACATGTTTTCATCAATATGTGTTTAACTTCATGTATATGTTAATTTTGTCAAAACTATTGGATATACATGTATACCCTTGAGTCATTTGCCTTTCATGCAATATTCTTTTATGCACTCAATTATGTTTGGATATGTATGTATACTTCTAGTTTAGACTAAACATACATATACCTTGAAGTAGATTTAGTTTTGATGATTTTTTAAGAAATTTCATATTGAACTTAATTGCCTTATTCTATGATTTTGTTGATTACATGACTTTGTACACTCACATTATTTGATGTTTACTCATGATTTGTTTTCATGAGATTATATGAGCTTTATTGCTATTTGAGTGTTGATGATTGTGTGATTTTCATGTTTTCATAAATATGTTATTGTTTTATTCCTTACTTGAAGGATTTCGTACTAGTTTTCAAGTTTATCATAAAACTACTTGCGTTATTCTTCATGTGGTAGAGTTTTCAAACGTATTATAATTATTTTCAAAGTTATTTTTAAAAACCCTACCCTTTCATGGGTGGTTGGATGGGCAACCATGCCTTGCATGCTCAAATTCAAAATCATTTTTAACATGTCCATGATAGGGTGGGAGGTAGTATGAGTTATATACTTGATCCTCATCTTATTTTTAATTGGTATCACAATTGATATTTATCTTGTATACTCATAATTGTTTCTATATATGTATGATTTAACTTCAAATAGTATCAATTTCGATTGGTATTTAATTTTTCATACATATATATGTGTTTTGATTGTGCTTACTATATCTCTATATTTTTGAGCACAAATTTTGTTATGCTAAGCTTGATTTAGTCCTTATGACAATTATTTTTCAATTGGTATCTTATACAAGCTTATACATCATTTTCATTAGTATTTCATAAAGAGGGAGAAAATTCATGTTTTACCTTTCAATCGGCTTTGTTTACAATTGGTAGCTTACTCCCACTCTTTATGTTGAAAAAATGATATCTTAGTTTTCATTTGGTTTCCTATGCTCCTAATGAAAACTATTTTCAATTGGTATATGTTTCATTTTCAATATTGGTATCAAGAATATTAAATTGATATTATTCTCTATTTGGTATCTCTATTGCATAATGATTATAGTGTTTAACCAAAAAGATTGGTTTATATTTTTCATTTGGTATCAAAAGTGTAAAATATTTTCAATTGGTACTAATTTTTACAATTGGTATCAAGATTTCCTATATATTTATATCTTTCAATTGGTATCAATTTTTTTTGGTATCTTCAAAATGTTTTGTTTATTTTCTATTGGTATCATAATTTGGTATCATAATGTTTCGATGTATACCTTCTTACTAAATTGATACATTTTTCAATTTGTATTATAATGTTTTGATTTGTATTGCTTATACTGATCCAGTGAAGTAGACAGTGAGCCCAGATTGTCTGTAGATAGACCTAAGCAGGTTTAAGATGCTAAGTTAGCTCAACACTTAGCATCACATGAGCCCAAGGGGATAGCCTCAGCTGAGAGGCTAAGTTTGTCCAACTTCGCCTTGAAGCCGTTCAAATCTCTATCAGTAAGCTAACTTAAAGCTTCGCCACAGATGTTTATCCAGCTCCGCTGAAGAGTTTTCTTCTGACTTCGCCAGATGCTCCTTCCAGCTCCGCTTGAGCTCAACGCGGCAGCTCCGCTGCGGGTCTTTTATGGTCACCTTTGACTAATCAAATCTCCAGATAAGATCAAATCTATTCAAGACAAATCTAATCAAGATCAAATATGAGATCAAATTTGGCAGTTGTTTACCATAATCTCTTGACTCTCCTAAAACAAGTAAGAAGATCTGGGGAGATCTTTCAGTTATTTGGAAAGAATCAAAACAGATCAGGAGATCGACGCTACCTGCTATTCTAGCTTCGCAGAAGCTGATTCTAGCCTCGCAGTAAGGCTACTTTCCAGATTTAAACAGATTGATTCAATCTGTTTTCAGATTTTCAAGGGACAATTATACCCCTGCTCTCCCTATAAATAGCCCACCAGAGGCATACGAACAGAGGGGCACAAACACGCGCACAGGCAAAGAGACGCACAGAGAGAGATGGCTAAACAGAAATCTATTCTCTTGCTTCCAAGAATTCAGAGAATTCAGAGAACTGCTTCTCTAATCAGGGTGCTGATATCCTAAGATCTTCCTCTCAAGGAAATTTCAGACCCAGGCGAGAAGGAATTCCCAAGTAGAGGCAGTTTGAGAAGTAACAAGAGGGTTCTACCAACCTTCTATTCTCCGATTCCCGAACCAGGTGAGAAGGGAATCCCATCGATCGCATCGTCAAAGGGACAAAGTGGTCGCGCGCTGACCAGACTCCTATCGGCACACTTCTCCAGAATCTCAGAGGAGATCTACTTGTAATCTTTTTAGAATACTTATAATTTTGCTCCTCGACTCTTTTTTGTAAGTTTTCCCTTCTGTAAAATCAATGGAAAATAAAGATGGCGACTCCGCTGGGGATTGAATTCTCCACTGTTGAGAATCAAGTGTCGCAATGCGACGAACAGACCTTCGGGTCTACTCCTGAATTCAAGAAAGCCGGTGTAGCCAGAGCCCCTCTGGCTAAATCTTCGAAGTAAGTCTCTGTGAAGACAGATAAGGCTCCCTACGAGCCTACCATGGTCCTCTGGCGCAACAAGGAAGCAGGCCCGCAATGCAAGGGTCAGAATCTTCAGCCTGTTACCTTTGAAAACCTAGTCGTTCACCTCGACCAGGGAAAATTCAAAGAACTCCTCTCTGGGGGTGGTCTAATGCTCCATGCACGAAAGCATAGAAAGGTCTCGATGGCCAAGGTTTCAGAGCAGAAACCGGAAGCAGAATCCTTCCAACACCTCCCAGCCTCGCGTGTGGCTAGTCAGGTTCCCTGCGAACCTAAGTCTCCTTTTTCAAAGCAGATGTGGAGGCCAAAGCAGAGGGCTCTGTATGAAACCTCAGGCGTAGCTACGCCACAAGTCCGTCTCTCTCGTGAAGAAAAAGGCAAGAAGCCTGCCTGCTTCGACGAGACTGTCAGCAACGAAGTTACAACCGCGACGATGCCTTCGCCTAATTCAGGAACAGTAACTCCTCGCACCAGCCTCGTTCTTATGAGCGAAGCTACTGACGGTGTTCCAAACACAGTACCTCAGGGTACGTATGATGTTCACAGCAACATAGCGGATAAAGCACCACAGCGTACTTCGCTCCCCAGTTCATCAAGCACTAAGCTCGCCCTTCGCAGTGGAGCTAAGGGATCGTCCCTAAGTGTTGATAGCGGTGCTTATGCAGCTTCAACACCCAAGGACATTCCCAAGGTTCTTAGCCGCGAAGTTAGGGCTAAAACACTATTTAGTGCTAATTATCTCTGCAGTGATAAAAAGAACAGGACGTCATCCTATGCGCAATCCAACAGGACCTCTGCGCTGGATCGTTTAGACCCAACTGGGTCTGACTTGCGGGAATTCTTGACAAGAAAACAGAAGTCAGAATCTTTTCAAACTTCTCCCTCCTGTTGTCAACAAGTGGGATGTCAGTTGGTGACAGTCCACTCAGTCCATTGCCGGCTAGGACCAATCCCCGCCACTCTTTCAGGCCGACGATTAGTTTTTGATCGACTGTCAGTGCAAGCTCCGGTAAAACATCGCAAAAGGAGCGTATCGCGAGATCTGCCCTCTGCATCTGTTAACATGATCGGAAGAGGACGAGAGCTGTGCAAGGGCAGACGAGCGTCCCACGACACTCCCTACAGTTCCCCAGATCCGGATTATAGCCCAGGCCTGGGCGAAGTCTTGGTACATGAAGAAGGTGTCTTCCGGAACACTAGATCTAGGGTTGCAATACCCTACAGTTATGAACAACCATCCTCCTCAACTACAGTAATCTCGCTATAATCCTATTGAGAAAGAGTGCTTAGCTCTTGTCTTTGCCGTTCAGAAGACAGGGCATTATTTGGTCGACCAAACCATACATGTCATTTCTAGAGTGAATCCTTTGCGTCTTCTCATGATGAAGCCAGGATCATTGAATTCAAGATTAGCTAAGTGGGCGCCTCTTTTGTCTTAATACGACATATTCTTTATCCTTCAAAAGGCGATTAAAGGCCAGACACTTGCAGAGTTCTTGGCTACTTATCTGATTCTAGAAAACTCAAAACTTCATGAAGACATTCCCGATGAAGTCTTTGAATCTAATATAACTTCAGAATACGAAGTATGGCAGATGTTCTTCGATGGAGCATCACGAATAGGCCCTAAAGGCAGGATCATTGCCAGCGTGGGGGTTGTGTTTATCTCTCCACAGAATCATGTCCTTCCTAGAGCATTTTCTCTGACGGAATCATATTCCAACAATGTAGCGGAATATAATGCTCTACTTATTGGTCTTCAGCTCGCCCACGGAATGGGGGTACGCTACCTTGATGCTTACGGCGATTCAAAATTGGTTATCAATCAGGTTAAAGGCGAATATGAGGTCCGTCACGAGGATTTGGTGCCTTATTATCACGCAGTCATCGAAATGGCTAATCTGTTTGATGGCTTTTACATCGGGCACGTATCTCGATCTCAGAATACTAAAGCGATGCTCTTGCTGCATTAGCAACAACACTAGCCTTGCCAGTCGACACCGAGTATCACCTTACAGTGGCGACTCGACACCTTGTCTGCTCTAAACATATGTTAAGAACCAGAGAGGTCTATAATATCTCGACGGATCTTGAGCCGAGAGATTGTTGATTTCCTTTCATCGACTATGCTCTACATGGTCTGCTGCCAGACAATCCTAAAGAAGTGGCATCTATCAGACGAAGGTCTCTCCATTTTTACTATGATCCAACTCTGAAGACACTTTACCGTCGTTCATATGACGGTGTCCTCCTCCGTTGCCTTTCAATTCAGAGGCGCAGGAAGTGCTTAAAGAAGTACACGATGGCATATGCAGAGCTCATCAGCCAGGTCCAAAACTCAAAGACAGATTGCACAGGCTTGGATATTATTGGCCAACCATGATAGCCGATGCCATCCAATATGCACGAAGGTGTAAAGCATGCCAAATTCATGCGGACTTCATACACCAGCCTCCGGAGTTGCTCCACCCAACTGTTACTTCATGGTCATTTGAAGCATGGGGAATCGATGTCGTAGGGCCAATCAGCCCCTCTTCGACAAAAGGACATCGGTTTATCTTGACGATAACCGATTACTTTTCAAAGTAGGCAGAAGCCATACCACTGGTTGAAGTCAAAACTTCCAACGTGGTTAATTTCATCAAATACCATGTCATCCATCGATTCGGTGTCCCGAGGCGGATCATCCATGATAACGGTCCCCAATTCGTAAGCCAAGTATTCCATCGGTTCTGTGATAAATACCAAATTCAGAATATGGCTTCAACTGCTTATAATCCCGCCGCTAATGGCTTGGTGGAAGCATTCAACAAGACAATCATTAAGTTACTCAAAAAGTTTGTCTCCTCGAATAAGCGAGATTGGAATGAGAAGCTTAGTAAATGTCTTTGGGCCTACCGAACCACGGTTCGGACCCCGACAGGCAATACACCTTTTTCCTTGGTATATGGGTGTGAAGCAGTCATACCGTTAGAAATTCAGATGTCGTCATTGCGAGTCGCTTTAATGACTAAGATCACATCAGAGGACAATGATCGATTGCGTCTTCAAGAGCTCGAAGCCCTAGATGAGAAGCGGTTACAAGCTCAGCAGCACATTGAGTTGTATCAAGCTTGGATCTCAAAAGCCTTCAATAAGAAGGCCAAACAAAGAGTCTTCCAGAAAGGAGATTTGATTTTAGCTGTCAGACAACCAATGATCATGACGCACAAAACTAAAGGCAAATTTCAGCCTAAATGGGAGGGACCGTTTGTAATAGAAACAGTCTATTCAAACGGAGCATATCGCCTTATGACTTCAGATGGTGATCTACTCATGATGTCAATTAACGGCAGGTTCTTAAAGAAATATTATCCTTGATAATGATCCTTCTCATGATCAAGTTAACATTATACCTCTGATCAAGACCTTCAAATCCAAGATACGCAGAAGGAGCGCCCCTCTCTTCCTCTAAACGAGATCATACAACACTATGAACCAGTAGGAAGCTGATCATACACTGGTTGTCTCAAAGCAGAATCAAGGTTACACATGCACTAACCAAATGATCCAACACCTTTAACGGTTAAGGATAGAGGAAAATGTTGGCCTTTAAGCCCAACATAAGTCCTCGACAACTCATCATGCTGAGGGGAATAGCATGGCTAGCCCGACTCAAACGGTAGTTGGTAAAGGCATATCAAACCCGTTGACAGTTGAGGATTTGCTAAAAATCCTAAGGGACCTGTTCCCATTTGATCCAACACCTTTAACAGTTAAGGATAGAGAAAAATGTTGGCCTTTAAGCCGAACATAAGTCCTCGACAACTCATCATGCTGAGGGGAATAGCATGGCTAGCCCGACTCAAACGGTAGTTGGTAAAGGCATATCAAACCCGTTGACAGCTGAGGATTTGTTAAAAATCCTAAGGGACCTGTTCCCATTTGATTCTCTCTCCAAAATCACTTACCAATTCTCATCCATAGAATGGTAAGACCACATATAAAGAACGACAGATCCACTCGAGTTCTATGCTATGTTTAACACTACTCCTCTGGCATCCATTTCGCTGTTAAGTTAACATTAAACTTATGACAGTGATCTCCTCGATTTTCGCAATGAAAACGAGACCTTTCCATGCTATGTTTAACACTACACCTCTGGCATCCATTTCGCTGTTAAGTTAACATTAAACCTATGACAGTGATCTCCTCGATTTTCGCAATGAAAACGAGACCTTTCCATTCTATGTTTAACACTACACCTCTGCCATCCATTTCTCTGTTAAGTTAACATTAAACCTATGACAGTGATCTCCTCGATTTTTGCAATGAAAACGAGACCTTTCCATGCTATGTTTAACACTACACCTCTGACATCCATTTCGCTGTTAAGTTAACATTAAACCTATGACAGTGATCTCCTCAATTTTTGCAATGAAAACGAGACCTTTCCATGCTATGTTTAACACTACACCTCTGGCATCCATTTCGCTGTTAAGTTAACATTAAACCTATGACAGTGATCTCCTCGATTTTTGCAATGAAAACGAGACCTTTCCATGCTATGTTTAACACTACACCTCTGGCATCCATTTCGCTGTTAAGTTAACATTAAACCTATGACAGTGATCTCCTCGATTTTCGCAATGAAAATGAAACCTTTCCATGCTATGTTTAACACTACACCTCTAGCAACCATTTCGCTGTTAAGTTAACATTAAACCTATGACAGTGATCTCCTCGATTTTTGCAATGAAAACGAGACCTTTCCATGCTATGTTTAACACTACACCTCTGGCATCCATTTCGCTGTTAAGTTAACATTAAACCTATGACAGTGATCCACTCGATTTTCATAATGAAAACGAGATCTTTTCATGCTATGTTTAACACTATACCTCTGGCATGCATATCTTTTTGTCAAGTTAACATTACACCTCTAACAAATTGCTTTCCGAATTCCTACGAAGTTCTTTTTGTCACGTTAACATTACACCTCTGACATATGATCTTCTATGGAATTCATTTCCTAACTCCACAGCAAGTTTCTGAGTCCCACTCAGTCTTTAGTGGACTTCTCTGGTTGTCACGTTAACAATATACCTCTGACAATTTCTTTCAAATCCCATCCAAATTTTGAGTTTGGTGGCTTCTCAATCGGTTACGTCATTGCGACCTCTGAACCGGCAGATAGCCAAGTCTCATCTTTCAGTCCGGTAAGGACTATTTCTTTGTCATTATACGACAAATTTTGAGCTTGGTAGCTTCTCAATCGGTTATGTCATTGCGACCTCTGAACTGGCAGATAGCCAAGTCTCATCTTTCAGTCCGGCAAGGACTATTTCTTTGTCATTATATGACAAATTTTGAGTTTGGTGGCTTCTCAATCGGTTATGTCATTGCGACCTCTGAACCGGCAGATAGCCAAGTCTCATCTTTCAGTCCGGCAAGGACTATTTCTTTGTCATCATATGACAAAATTTTGAGCTTGGTGGCTTCTCAATCGGTTACGTCATTGCGACCTCTGAACTGACAGATAGCCAAGTCTCATCCTTCATCCGGCAAGGACTATTTCTTTGTCATCATATGACAAAAGTTTGAGCTTGGTGGCTTCTCAATCGGTTATCTCATTGCGACCTCTGAACTGGCAGAAAGCTAAGTCTCATCTTTCAGTCCGGCAAGGACTATTTCTTTGTCATTATATGACAAAGCTTGAGCTTGGTGGCTTCTCAATCGGTTACGTCATTGTGACCTCTGAACCGGCAGATAGCCAAGTCTCATTTTCAGTCCGACAAGGACTATTTCTTTGTCATTATATGACAAAGTTTGAGCTTGGTGGCTTCTCAATCGGTTATATCATTGCGACCTCTGAACTGGCAGATAGCCAAGTCTCATCTTTCAGTCCGGCAAGGACTATTTCTTTGTCATTATATGACAAATTTTGAGCTTGGTGGCTTCTCAATCGGTATGTCATCGCGACCTCTGAACCGGCAGATAGCTGAGTCTCATCCTTCAGTCCGGCAAGGACTTTTTCTTTGTCATCATATGATAAAATTTTGAGCTTGGTGGCTTCTCAATCGGTTACGTCATTGCGACCTCTGAACTTGCAGATAGCCAAGTCTCATCCTTCAGTCCGGCAAGGACTATTTCTTTGTCATTATACGATAAAATTTTGAGCTTGGTGGCTTCTCATTCGGTTATGTCATTGCGACCTCTGAACCGGCAGATAGCCAAGTCTCATCTTTCAGTCCGGCAAGGACTATTTCTTTGTCATTATATGACAAATTTTGAGCTTGGTGGCTTCTCAATCGGTTATGTCATTGCGACCTCTGAACCGGCAGATAGCCAAGTCTCATCTTTTAATCTGGCAAGGACTATTTCTTTGTCATCATATGACAAAATTTTGAGCTTGGTGGCTTCTCAATCGGTTACGTCATTGCGACCTCTGAACCGGCAGATAGCCAAGTCTCATCTTTCAGTCCGGCAAGGACTATTTCTTTGTCCTCATATGATAAAATTTTGAGCTTGGTGGCTTCTCAATCGGTTACGTCATTGTGACCTCTGAACCGGTAGATAGCCAAGTCTCATCTTTCAGTCCGGCAAGGACAATTTCTTTGTCATCATATGACAAAATTTTGAGCTTGGTGGCTTCTCAATCGGTTATGTCATTGCGACCTCTGAACCGGCAGATAGCCAAGTCTCATCCTTCAGTCTAGCAAGGACTATTTTTTTGTCATCATATGATAAATTTTGAGCTTAGTAGCTTCTCAATCGGTTATGTCATTGCGACCTCTGAACCGGCAGGTAGCCAAGTCTCATCCTTCAGTCCGACAAGGACTATTTCTTTGTCATCATATGACAAAATTTTGAGCTTGGTGGCTTCTCAATCGTTACATCATTGCGACCTCTGAACCGGCAGATAGCCAAGTCTCATCCTTCAGTCCGGCAAGGACTATTCCTTTGTCATCATACGATAAAATTTTGAGCTTGGTGGCTTCTCAATCGGTTACGTCATTGTGACCTCTGAACCGGCAGATAGCCAAGTCTCATCTTTCAATCCAGCAAGGACTATTTCTTTATCATCATATGACAAAATTTTGAGCTTGGTGGCTTCTCAATCGGTTACGTCGTTGCGACCTCTGAACCGGCAGATAGCCAGGTCTCATCTTTTTAGTCCAGTAAGGACTATTTTCTCACATGGCGCAATACAACTTGAAAGCGAGAATTCAGAAGATAAAACAAGTTGAAAATGCAACGGGGGAGTCAAAATGAAATCACTTTTTATTGATTCTGAAAGAGGGATACATGAATGCAGAGATTACAAGCTACAACGGCGCTTTATAGGACTTGATCTATTTTTCAAGAGTGGCCAGCCTTGTCTTCCTCTCTTTAGCAGCTCTGATAAGCGCTTGCGACCTCAACTCGGCCTCATTAAAGCTCGCCGTCTTGGCCAAGCGAGCTTCAATTTCAACCAAGGTTGCCCTCTGTGCTAGCTCCTACCGCATGACTTCATCATTCTGGGCCTTAAGCTGCTCAAGCCGAGTAGTCTCTTCAAGACGCACTGGTTCAGCCTTGGACAAAAGAAGATTAGCCTTCCTGATCATTTCCTTGGCCTTTTCGATTTTATCCTCAGGTCAAGAAGAGCACTACTAGAAGCGTCTATGGCATCCCCGAGGTCTACTTTCTTTGTCTCCAAGGATTTCAAATCAGAAGAAATTGCCTTAGCAGCTTCTTGAGCGGCGAGATGAGCTTCATGCATCTGAGCAGCAAGATGCGCAAGCTGTTCGTTAACTGAAGACTCCAAATCTGAATGGCTAAGACGGCGCTTCGGGAGAGCACCACCTTTAAAGCAGAGAATGAGATAGTCGAGCCCTTAAGACCAAAGCAATGGATCGCTTCAAGCTCTTATAAAAGCTGTCGACTAACTCAGCCACGAATTCGTTCTCGGCCTTAATTACTCCTGGCAAACGAGCAGCCCCTAAAGACAGAGTTTCTACTGGTTTCACTGGCGTAACTATGGAGGAAATAATAGAAGCACTGGCTGCAGCAACACGAGGGGTCGTCGGTGATCTCGGAGGAGTCCTCATCGAGACTAGTACACCAGCCACAACTGAGGTAGGACTAGTGACTATTTCTAGGAGGGCTGGCTCAACCACCAATGTTGGGAAAGTAGGACTGGTAATCACCTTCAGCTCCGTACTTGGCAAGATAGGCGGCACTGGCGAAACTGATGGCATCTCACTCACCGATATAGTTGGAAGTGAGGTTGGTTCCATGACTACCGTTCCCTCAATTTCATTTCCTCTGGCTGGTTCAAGCTGATAAGAGGGAAACCCGTGATACAAGGCATCCAACTCAGCAACATCCGCCGCGGTCGAAGCACTTGCTTCACCCCTGGTTCTCTCAGGAAGACGGATTGGCTCTCTTGAAGTCGATGCACCCAGAGGTGGAACACCTGCAGCAAGACTTTGTTTAAGCAAGGCATAATAAATAGCAGGAGTCAAAAGGTCAAAATACTACCAAAAGATGATGTCGCCTCAATCGTCTTGACGGCTGCATCAGTCCCTGCAGGCTCTATTGGAAAATCTTTGGCAGAATCAACACGAATGGCCGACCCACCATCACTTGCCGAACCCTCCGTGGTCCACCCAAAAGAGTTAGAAGCTACGGGACTTCCTTTTGAAGTCCCAGCACCCGAAGGACCTACATCAGCCGCATCACCTCCAGACTCTTCCGAGACGGCGAAATAGCTAGCTTCATCGCCTTCTCTATAAGTGAATAGGGGATCATAATGCTCCCCCTGTTCTCCGGCAGCCTCAACTCTCGGGCTTCTCACCGCCTTAGTTCCTGAATCATAAAGTAAACAATGAGCTATATGGAACACACAAGAAGTATATTACAAGAACGGAGCTGGTCTTACCCGGGTCCGGAGCAGCTTTACCAGTAGTCTACCTAGGAGCCGACAACCTAATGATTAATGGAGCAGGAGGAGGAGGCATTGCAGATAATTCGCCTTCTTTAATAACCGTAGGAGCGTAGTGACGAGACTTCTTCACTACCTTCTTTCCATGAGATCCACCTTCCCGCTTTCGCTTGAAGTGGACGTCAGGATCTTCTTCCTCCACTTCTTCCACATCAACATGTTCCATGGGGGCTGTGCTTACCCCACCAGAAGCAGCTGTTGAAGTCTCAACACCTGTATCCGCTTCAAAGCGAGGACTTCCTACATCCGAGGCTTCGCTATCATCAACGGCAATGAATTCCCCGAGGCCTGGAACGCGGACCCTCTTACCCTCGCTCTTCTCAGTGACCTTCCGCTTCAGCCGCTGAGAGATTAACTTCACACCAAAGGAATTAATAGAAAATCCAGTGGGTGTGGAGTTTGAAGTTCTATACCACTGGCAGAATCCTAGGGTCGTCAGAAGGTTCGGAGTCCTTAGCAGCGTGCACAGTCGCGCCTCAGTACAACCAGCAATGAAGAACCGCCAGGCACGAGCTCCATCGATGAGGCTCCCCATAAAGGCAAGACTGCTGTTTGGATTGCCTACATACAGTTGGTCATACCCAAACTGACGGGCAAACCGACTCGGAACATAGGGCTCCAGGTAACAGGTGTCTCCGCTTCTATACAATAAGTGTGATGGCCGGATGCTAACCAGCCATTCGAAGACTCCCCGACTCAATGACGTCTGCCCTTCCCCTACATCCTTGAATTCTTCACCATAGCCTGCATCGCGAATGTAGGAGAAGCATCAGAAAAGGCTATAAATGTCATGACGGCACAGCAGTTTACGGACCGCAGCCACATAAGTCTTTGACCACGAACACCCCTCGAATCGACGGAGAAGCGCCATGCGAACACCTTTTGGGGGCTCCTCTCCGGCCTGGATAATGGAAGGGCAGTGAAGGGCGAACCAGGCCATCAAATAAGTATATGGCAAACCTATTCTGGGGTTTGGTCCGTCGCGAGGCAAGATAGTCCCCTTTCCCTGCTTCGTTGCTGGTGGCCTACAGAAATCCTCCGTCAATCCACGAAGGCCTCTTTGAATACAGCACACCATGGCTAGAAGAAGTCCAAGAGAACGACCATGGACTAGACAAACGGCAGGCAATAAGATAGTCGGATGAATGACATCGCCAGACGAAGATGGCACCACACATCTCTTCAACCAGACCGTTAAAAAGCCAGCCAAAAGTGCCTTCCGGGATGTCGGCCGACGAGCCTGGTGGTGGAAACTCTGAAGAATATCACCTTTCTCATAGGGTCCATCATCTTCTTCCAGAATCAAATCTCCTTGAAGTGCTCTTGCATCCTGCGAAAGATGTCTTCATCTGCAACTCCACAATGAGCCACTTCGGGAGTACCTTCCAGGTCGGGGAATAAATAATTTCCCCAGCTCTTCAAACTGCATGAAGCTTCCTTATGGCTCCCATGCATGCTGGAACAAATGTAGAGGTGGCACATCAATTCCTAGTAAGTCTCAAACAAGGCGAGCTCCTGCTTCTCCAGAAGTGCCAATTCCGCCTCGCACGGGAAATATTCTTCATATGGAGAGACCCCAAAGGCAGAGCAGAGACTTCCCACATCTCGTGCAGAGCCATGCCCAATTCACCAACAGGGGTGAAGAAGGTCCCTGTAGCCGGGCAGTACAACTCAAAGATGGCGTAGAAGTTTACTACGCTCATCTGAATACCATAACAGGTCGCCCTGACGGCCTCATAAAGTCCCAGCCTCTCCAGATCCTCCTCAAAATGAGCAAGGACATATAAAGTCAAGTCCCTCCACTATGCCTTGGGATGGTGAATCCACCAAGGGTCCTGAAATCAGTGACTGGATAATTGTCACAAACCTTAAAGAACTGATTTCCAAAGGTCTGAGCCACCGCGGGATTTTCTCCCACTGGGATATCTGAAAGTACATTCCCAGGGTGGAGACCCAATATGCAGCGAGGAGGACCCGCCCTTGTGTAACCGGGGGACGAAATTATCAACTTTCCTACGTGAACGGAGTCAGTAGTCCGAGTCACTTGCCACTGCATCTTTCGAGCCCTCGTCACACATTGAAAGAAGGACAAGGGAAAATGTCGCTTGCTAGAAGAGAGATAGTACTTCTCACCATCCAATTTAAAAATCCACTGCCCCTCTCCGGCTAGCAGCTGGTGATCGTTGTCTGGCGCTGCATCTCCGAACATGAAGCCGGGCTTCCGATAGATTCTTCGGTCAGAATCTTCAAGGGGAGCAGTAGTTAAGATGCTCCTCATGGTGCGTTAATCCCCAGCATGAATAAGTGCATCCCGAGAAGGAGCGCTTCGCTCGCTGAATAGTGATGCCTGCCCTTGAAACTGCAGGCTGACGTTGTCATCTAGCCCCCTGGCTGTGCCAAAGAGACTGTTCAGAGGACCAAGAGTATAGTGCACTGCAAAAACAAGGAGAGACTATGATTAGTTCATCAACCAAACGAGAGCTAAAACAAGAATGTAATTTTTGTTGAGGCATAGCTTCGCTCTCTGAGCGATAGCTTCGCCCCGAAGCTGGCCTAACAATAGCTTCGCCCTGAAGCTTAGCTTCGCAGCTACAGCTTAACTCCGCACTCCACACGAAGGCAGGATGCAGGAAAATATCTAAGTATTAGCTTTGCTCTGAAAGCTTGGCCTCAATACGAAGGAGCCCCAAGAGCTAACTTTTCCAGAAGAATACTGCTACTTAAAAATTATTTTAAGGGCATTAAGGTCCTTTTCAGTTGCGCTCTAAAGGTTAGCTTCGCATCCTATCATTCAACAGGAGGTAAACCGCCTAAAGGATAGCTTCGCCTGGAAGCTTGAAGAAGAGACCCTTCGGTTCTAAGATTCCCAGTCAAGAAATCAAGGGAAATTAAGGGACTTGAACTCCCTGAGATCACTAGATCACAATGGATCGTTCTAGATTCATTATGAAATAGCCGAAAGATTGGCTTTAAGAAGAGATGAAAATCTCTGAACAAAAGGGATGGATCCCTACCCGTGATAGGTCGTTCGATGACCGGAGGAGGAGAAGGACCCTCCGTCGTAGAGGTTGCTACCTCTTTTCCTGCTCATCTTTTGGGAGCCATCGGAAAACTGAAGAAGTTCTTAAATTCTCAAACGAAGGAGGAAGAAGAAGAAGAGAGTCAGAGTTCTCTGAAAATTCAAAGAGAAGTGGTGCCTTCTCTTTCAGCCCGATCAGGCTTTTATAGGCTGATGATTGCCTAAATGTCGCCTCCTCGAAAGGAGTGCAGGCAGTCATTTTAAATTAATTTGAAACGGCGCCTAAAGAGCCTTCCCAAGAAGCGTTACTTAAGCCCTGCTAAGAGCTAACTCTGCTGTGAGTCCAGTGTTGACTTAGCGCGACGCTTGAATAACTTCGATGAGAAACATGCTTTAGCTCCGCTAAAAGCACATCTCTAACTTCGCGAAAATTTCGTGCTAGCTTCGCCAGAAACTGGCTCCTGACTTATTTGGAAATCTGTCTTCAGCTTCGCCGGAAGCTTAGCTCGGCTAGGAGTTCTCATTTCCTCCTAGGGAAAAGACTTGCCTAAATTGGTCCACTTCAGGTGTTCTCGAGTCAAAAAGGAGAAAAACAAAGAAGATAAACAGCGAAAAATAGATTTTTTATTGATTCAAAAGGGAAGATACATTGATACTACTACATCAAGGTTGTGTTTCATACAACCGAATCATTGCTCCATAGGCATACAAGTGGTCCTATCTACTTCCAAGCCAAATTGACTGGATACGAAAGGCCCTCCTCTTGCACAAGGCCGTAATCCTTCGCATAATGGCAGATTTTGCCATCTAGAAGCCGGATCTTCTTTGATGAAAATTGGCAAAATATTGGTTGCCACCAGAAAGCTGGATCTTCCGTAATCAAAATTGGCAAAGGAAGGATCCAAGACCTTACAGGTGACGTCCGTTTTCTCGAAGTGGATCATCTCGGATAAGCGACTACCAACCCCTTCTTGAAGTGGATCATCTCGGATAAGCGACTGCCAACCTCTTTTGGGAACACGCATCAGCTGCCCCAGTTTGTTCCTCCTGTTTATGGCCAAAGTTTCAACTTGAAAATCAAGAGACAAGTTTCTGGTCTCTTTCATTAAGATGAAAGAAGATGAAAGACGGGCGAGCATAGTTCACTGCAATACAAACTGGAAACAAGTTAGTAGTAAATCAAAGGAAAATGTAAGCATGATACGCTAAGTTAAATTCTTTGGGGTGAAGCAATTCATATCCGATCCAGTCGCGCTTTAAGGATGGATTTTAGTTAAGCAGAGGATAGCCTCGCTTGCGCAGTGATGATGGGCTAGCTCAGCATAAGCCAAGTCTTAGCTCCGCCTAAGGCAGTTAGGCTGGAGAAGCCTCAAAAAAGGACCAAGTCCTAGCCTCACCTATATGGCTAAGCCAGACTGATCCAGAGGGACGCAGTCTTGACCCCAACTATATGGCAAGACTGGCTCAACCTTGAAGAGACTAAGTCCCCAATTCTTGCCTATGTGGCGAACTTAACATGCAGATTCAACAGATCTAAATCAGTCAGATACAAAATGAAGAACAAGAAAAATCAATCCTGAGCCAGCTGATAAAGCTAAATTAAGGGAGATAAACTCCCTAAAGTCATTTGTCCATTGGTAAAGTCTCTGGATGACCGAGACTCACCAGTTCTTGGCCGGTTAATGACCAGAGTGGGCACCCTCACTATTTCAGAGATCTGAGTATACTTCTCTGAACAACCAGGAGATATCATGAACAGATTACTTCTGTGCAGAGGACATCAAGTGTCCTATTTATAGGCCTCATGGCCTGATCGCACTGCCGTTGCTTCAAGCTTAGAAGCGCGAGCGAATTTAAGGCATTTACTGAGCCTTGAGAAAGGGAATAGTCTCCCTCGGAAATGCATGCGGAAGCAATGATCTTCCTCATTAATGCAAGAGAGGTTATTATAACCTCAAAAAAGGGGCAATCCTTCTCGTAACTAGCCGAAAGCAGTTAGCCTGGGGAAAGGAACGACGTTCCAAGACCAATTTGAAGTGAATCTACTCCGGGAGGCTCGAACGCGAAGCTATCCAAACGCAAAGCTACCCAGAATCGCGAATCTACACAATTCCTCGGTGAACTTATTCCAATCCGGAAGCAGGATTGAAAGCGAAGCTGAACTCAACCACCATGGCGACGTTCGTACTTCACATACCATCAATCAAAGCAATTCAAAGTATTTCAAAGCCTAAACCATTCCATTGCAGACTTTTAAAAACTTTGAAGGGGGTCTTGTTGACACTCTAAAAAAGATAAGATTCTTGACTGGCCTGAACAATGTCTAACTTGTTGACATTTACAAAAGACAAGTGGCAGACAAGCTGACGACTAGTTTTTACCCATCTCCGAGGGACAAATCAGCGACTTAGACTCTACTGATCCAGTAAAGCAGACAGTGAGCTCAGATTGTCTTTGGATAGACCTAAACAGGTCTAAGATGCTAAGTTAGCTCAACACTTAGCATCACATGAGCCCAAGGGGATAGCCTCACCTGAGAGGCTAAGTTAGTTCAACTTCGCCTTGAAGCTGTTCAAAGCTTTATCAGTAAGCTAACTTACAGCTTTGCCACAGATGTTTATCCAGCTCCGCTGAAGAGCTTTCTTCTGACTTCGCCAGATGCTCCTTCCAGCTCCGCTGTGAGCTCGACGCGGCAGCTCCACTGCAGGTCTTTTATGGTCACCTTTGACCAATCAAATCTCCAGATGAGATCAAATCTATTCAAGATCAAATCTAATCAAGATCAAATCTGAGATCAAATTTGGGAGTTGTTTACCATAATCTCTTGACTCTCCTAAAACAAGTAAGAAGATCAAGGGAGATCTTTCAGTTATTTGAAAAGAATCAAAACAGATCAGGAGATTGACGCTACCTGCTATTTCTACCTTCACAGAAGCTGATTCTAGTCTCGCAGCAAGGCTACTTTCCAGATTTAAACAGATTAATTCAATCTGTTTCCATATTTTCAAGGGACAATTATACCCCTGCTCTCCCTATAAATAGCCCACCAGAGGCATACGAACAGAGGGGCACAAACACGCGCGCAGGCAAAGAGACGCACAGAGAGAGACGGTTAAACAGAGATCTATTCTTTTTCTTCTAAGAATTCAGAGAACTGCTTCTGTAATCAGGGTGCTGATACCCTAAGATCTTCCTCTCAAAGAAATTCTGGAACCAGGCGAGAAGGAATTCCCAAGTGGAGGCAGTTTGAGAAGTAACAAGAGGGTTTTACCAACCTTCTGTTCTCTGATTCCCCGAACCAGGCGAGAATGGAATCCCATTGATTGCATCATCAAAGGGACAAAGTGGTCGCGCGCTGACCAGACTCCTATCGGCACACTTCTCCAGAATCTCAGAGGAGATCTACTTGTAATCTTTTTAGAATACTTGTAATTTAGCTCCTCGACTCTTTTTTGTAAGTTTTCCCTTTTTCAAAATTAATGGAAAACAATCTCCTTTTATACATTGTATATTGCTTTATGTGGTTAGGGTTTAGTCATCTCTTTTCATATAAATGCATGTATGCAGGGGGAGTTAACTTCACGTCTCTCCTCTTCATGAATGTTTATAGCATCTATACCTTTATTGTTTGATTTATGCAAAAAGGGAGAAAAATATTATTTATGCCCTTTATTGTTTGTACTCCTTTGTTGATGAATTGACAAAAAGGGGGAGAGATATTTTGGAGTTTTATATATGCATGTTTGTTTAAATATGCATGTTTGTTTAAATTTGTTTGTTATCTCTTACCATTGGTATATCAAGAGCATCTTTTGTTGGTATCAAGAGCTTTTGTTGGCATCAAAAGCAACATTTTTTAAGAACATTTTTATTTTAAAATTGGTATCAAGAGCATTGGTATCAAAGATCATGTTTGTTTTATTTCCTTATTTTATGCATGTTTATATATATCTATATTGAGCATTCATTACATATCTTTATGTTTTTGCTATCCATGAGTTAAGGGGGAGCTTCTATGAAGCTTAACTTTAATCCATGCATATATAACTCCATGAGTTTTGTCATCATCAAAAAGGGGGAGATTGTTGGCCCAGAAGCCCTTCATTCTAGTTTTGATGATGATTAACTCATGTAGTTATTGTTTACTAATAATCTTGTGATATTTAATTTCAGATATTTGATCAAGATATTAGTAGGTGATTATCTTAAACAAAAGTGTTTTGGAGCTTTCACATGTTGATTCAAGAGCTCGAGCGTCAAGTTCACATTTAGCACTCGTTTGGAGTCAAGCTCGGTGGATCACGTTTGGATCGAGTCGACTTGGAGAAGGGGTTCTATAAGAAGACATCAGTTTTTTTAGTTAAGATTTTGTTTAGATCATTGTAAAGATTAGACAGTGTTGATATGCTCACAAGTTTAAAGTTTCATGTCTGTTTTCGGTTTAACCGGTTTCGGTTTTTCATATATATGGTTTTCATGAATAGATAGAATCAAAACAAGTTTACATGGTTTAATGTATATTAGATTTGATCTATATATATCTATGCTTTATCTATTTAGAAAAACTTATTTTGATAGTCTATTTCATGAGTTTGGAGTTTTGTATTTAAACAAAACTTATTTTTGGATTTCATGTCAAAAACATAGATATAACTCTTTACATGTTTATTGGATTCTATCAATATACAATATGCTTCAAAGTTGTTTAAATATTATGTTTTTGTATTTACATGTGTTTTAAAAAAATCGGATTTCCATTTCAAAAATCCAAGTTTTGGAAAATACGGATTTTGGTTTAAGGAAAATTTTCAAGATCACAAAAATGGTTCAATTTGTTTAAAATATGTGTTGAATTTTTTTCACACATATTTGTATTTCAAAGATATAATAAGAACTGATTTTTGTGAAATTTATGTGATTTTATGGGATTTAATTGAAGTCAAAAACCTAAGTTTTTAATCCCTAAAAATTAGACCTGGCTGTCTGCCGGTCGACCGGACCGGTCGACTGTGGCAGAAGTCGGCCGAACGGTCCGGTCGATCGACGTGCACAAGACGTACACACAGCTGGGCTGGTGGACCGGTCGACCGGGCGATCGACCGTCCAGAGAGCTCTGCTCTCTGGAAATGGCCCCGGTCGACCGGACCGGTCGACCGGCAGAGAACTGCTGCTCTCTGTATCCAGTCCCGGTCGACCGGGCAGTCGACTGGAGGCACAACGGTCAGAAATATGACCGTTGGGCCGGTCGACCGGCGGTCGACCGGAAGGGCAAAAACTGCCCTTTCTTGCTGCCAACGGGCAGAAATTTTGTAGGGCTATATATACCCACTCATTTGAGCTGGTTTCTTTAAGAATTTTTAGAGCAAAATTTTCCATCTTTCAACAAGTTTTTAAAAGAGATTTTGTGCCAAAAGATTTGATCTTTATTTTATTTTATAGGGTTGGAAAAATCAAGAAAGGAGAAGTCTTTGGGATTGATTTTTTATCTTCATTTTTATACCTATTTTAAAAGTTTTCCCAATAATTTTTCTTTGTGTTTTTGATTTCCAAACTCTTTGTTTTCTCACACTTGAGCTTATCAATCTATCCTATCTATTAGGATCTTGTTTTAGTGAGAAAAGGAATTGGTTTGTGATTGAGAGAGACCACCAAGTGTTGTAACCCTCCTTACTTTATAACATCCCTCTAGTGAGAGGTGATTATGGAGGTTGTGTTGGAATCCCTCTAAGTGTAGAGGTGATTGTTGGTGTGCTGGCTTTGTGCCTTATCCCTCAAGTGTGAGGTGATTGTTGTTTTGGCTTTGTGCCTATCTCTCATTTGTGAGGTTGATATTGTGTTGGCTTTGTGCCTAACCTCTAGTGAGAGGTTGTATTTGTTGAGAGAGGAGTTGTGTACTCTCAAATTGTATTTACCCAAATTCTCAGTGGAGGTTCCCTGTGTGAGAAGTCCTGTGTGGACGAGTTAGTGAAAATCCTTCTGTGTGAAGGCGGGACGTAGAGCTGTGTGCTCGAAGCTCGAAACATATCCTTGTGTTTGCGTTTGATCCACTATCTCTTACTCTCTCTCTCTCTCATATTGTGCATTGATTCATATTGTTCATATCATATACATGCTTGGTTTGTCTGTGTGCCATACTTGTGTTAACCAAGAGAGCTTCATATAGCATCTCAACTCTTATTCAGAGGAATCAAGAGGAGTTAGTCCAGAGCCTTCAGCGGGAATTCGGCTAAACTCTTTGGTTGCACTAAGTGTGTTGCATTAAGTTTTTAATTCCGCATTATTTGTCATTAGATTAGCCTTACACCTATTCACCCCCCTCTAGGTGTACTTTCAAATAGAACAAGAGATACCAACTGAAAAAATTTCAATTTAAATATTAATAGAAACTCATTGAAATCAAAACAATGATACTAATTTACTATTACTTGAAATGATTGAAATCAAAATGATTTGAAATAAATTTAAACATTTATACCAAGTTGCAAAATAATTTGAAATGTAGATACCAAATATAATAATTGATACCAACAAAAATATGAACAATTTTGGGTAAAAGAAAACATTTTCTCTTTTTATTAAAAAAAAGAGAGTAGAATTAAGATACTAATAGAAATCAAAATGATTTCTCTCCCTTTTTGAAACAATCACAAAATCATTCATAAGCTTAAATAAATGATACCAAAAGAACTAAAATTAAGTTTAGCTAGAGATTAATTTGTGTTAAAGAATATGCACAAAAATATGCATGAATAATTTTAAATCAAGCACAAACAATCAATCATATATATGTGAATACCAATTGTAATCTAAATCATACATATATAGATAAACATGAATGAGTACATAATAGCTAAAAATCTAAGAAATCAAGTATGTATCTCATTGCTATCCCATCCTAACATGCATATGTAAAAAAATTAAATAAATCATATATGCATGACCACCTGCCAACCTCCCACAAAGGGTAGATATTTTCAAAAATAGTTAGTTGAAAATAGTTGAAAATAATTTGAAAATACTATCAAGTGAAGAATAAAAAACTAATCTAAAATAATTTTAAAAACTAGTTCAACATTCTTTAAATATGAAACATATCATAAATATTTTCATGAAATATTTCATGAAATATGCTAATTACACAAGAATTATCACCCAAACTCGACATAGCATAAACATGCTCATGAATGAATACAGGGAATGAATCTATTTACAATCACATGAGTAAAAAAAGAGTGAGTGCATAAAAATTATGTCAGAACCATATTCATAAAGATAAAAAAATAAGGCTCTAAACTCATATGAAATTCTTTTTAAACTTTGACATATAGAAAACTTGATTTGTAAAAACATGAAAACATAAATCACGATTTTTTTTCACATACATGTTATATCATATAACATGCGAGAATCATCAAAAATAGGACATATAAGTACAATCTAATATGAATTGAATACACAAATAAAATAAAAACATGTATAGCATTAGAATTAAGTGCATCTCAAGAATTGTATATGTATAACACAAGTTTTAATAAGATTTACATTTAAAATATGATTTAAACATATAAATCATGATTTGCTTTCAAATAAAGCATATGCAAATATATATTCTCTAATAAGATAGGCATGTAAATTCACTTGAAAACATGAAGGCAATTTTCAAAAAGACATGCATAGCTTAACAATCAATCAACTCATCTTCAAGTATGGACTAGGTTACTACACATGGCATATGATTCTTCAAGCAATCAAAATAATATTAAAGTGAAAAGTTAGATGGTTACCGATACCAATGTAGCCAACTTTATTTTTCAAACTATAGTATCCCCTAGTTAATAATACAACCCTCGCAATAACCACTTTGCCTGTGCCTTGATCCCCACCTCGCCTTAAACGCGCGCCGCCTAACAGCACTGCACCATCCACTGCTACTCCCTCTCCTCTTCTTCCTCATCTTCTTCTTTTTCTCCTTTTCTCGATGCACCACCGTGAGCTCCTCCTCACGCTCCTCTCCATCACCACCAGGAACCCATGATCGTTAACACCACTGCCATCCTCGTCCATGTTTCCTTACCACCACCACCTCCTCCGTGTGTCGACGCACACATCCCCACAGCGAACATCACAACCGAGCACCCCACCACCCCCACCGTGCCTTACTTCTCCTCCTCCTGTAGACCACCGCCGCCTGTGGTTCGGCCGACCGTCAGTGTCTCCATGCGCCATTCGCAGCCGCATGCACTGTACCCGAGCTCCATCTTCTCCTTTCTTTACTTCCTTTCTCTTTCTCTCTCCCTCCTCTCTCTCTATGTACCCCTCCTCTCTGTCACTCTCTTCTTCCCTCCTCAGGCACCGCCGATCAGCTGCTGCTACCGTCACCGCCGGCCTACCCGGTATTGCCTAGTCCAGCCCGTTCCACCGCCGCACCACCGCAGCCCTGCCTCTCTTCTCGTTCCCCTTCTTCTTTCCTTCTCTCTTTCCTTCTTTCTTTTCATAATGGATCCAACCCAAAGCCGATTTGAACCTGACCGGTACCCACATTCAATTAACTTATGATTAGATTTTGGATATTGGGTCTTGACCCAATAGTAGACCCGATTTACTTGTACAGTCTAGACCTGTTAACTAATACAGTTTCGTGTTCGAACCATTTCTCAGCCGTCTGATCTTCGATTCGGGCGATTCTAGAGGTGTTGGAATCGTGGAGACGAGATCTATATAGCCATTATCATTCCAGGGTATTGAGATACATGCAATCTCTAGTAAACCTGTGGAAACCCAATGTGAGCGTTTTATACTTTCTATTTTAATTAATGTGATTTTACATCAAAATAATTGTTCAAGTTTAATTATGGTTCATGCCTGTTAATTACTGTTCATGTCTATATGTATTAAACACAAAATAAATTACTTAGTGAGTATTTTTATTTATATAAAACTAATTATAATTTACTTAATTTATTATTTTTATCTACTTATTAATTATCTGATTAAATTGCTCAGTCCATTTTCTAGCATTGCGAGAATTACAAATTTCCAATACTTAATTTTGTACAAATGCATCAATTATTTTTCTTGAAATTATTTATATTGTCCCTACATGAAATCTATATGATATATATATATATATTTAGGGAATAATTGTTGATTTCTAGAAATTGAATCATTTCATGATTAACTGTTTGTTAGCAAGAAAAATACTTATAATAATCATAAATAGTGAAAGTTTCCTAAAAAGTCATATTTAAATCCTACATATCATAGTGAGTGTTTGTTTTCGGTGTGATATTATTGTATTTATTTATTGGTGCATTTTACCGTTATAGTCTGTCATAAGTGTCATCATGTTTATTTACTTTTATGTATATGGTATTGTTATGATTTCATGTGAGTGTATTACCATTTTCTTTTTCAATAAATTTTAGTTTATGTTTAAATTATTGTTCATGTTTAAGTATGGTTCACGCACGTTAATTCATATGTATTAAATACATAATGAATAAGCTCCAGAAGATCATATTCTCGATTCTGAACAATATCATGAATTCACTTGAAAACTTGACTCATTGTACATGATATTTACCTGATAACCATACTGTCCATGTTACTAAAGTTGCTGGAAAAATATTGTTATACGGTAATAACATCATCCTACTTATCCTATTTACTGACATCCTGTTATATCAATATCCTGATTACAATGTTGATATTGCTACCGTGACTATCACCAAGTTATTCTAGTGATCTAGATAACATGTACTTTAATTAATCTTGATAATATAAATAACATGATACTAAATAATTTACACCGAGGCTGGAAAATTGATGGATGAGACAACGTCTGTATTCTGAGTGGACCTAGGATATAGGTTGTGCAGCCGAAAAGAGGGTTCCACTACAGGGTTCCCGTGGGGTGACTAGCACCCCGTGCTATTTCTTTTTCTATTTATACATGTTACGCATGTTACCTGACTTGTTGTACATGTTACCTGACTACCTAGCGGTAGGGACTGGTTCAGCGTCAGGAGTTTTAGCCGTAGTTCTGGATATATATGTGACCCACTTAAAATATAAACAATATCTCCAACAATCAGTTTCAATAACATATGATTCCGATTGACATGTGCAGTAAGCGTAGTATGGAATGTGTTTACTATATGTAGCAATTAGTGTTTGCTGACATAATTAATAATAAAAGTTGTATAATATTATGATATTAATTGTGTACTCACTTATTATATACATGAATGCCATAACAGACACCCGATATGTAATTGTGACAAACTGATCCCCTTTACTCTTAAGTTAGATATTGCATGTATCTTAACATTGTGACATACTGATTAATGTTTTATTATGCTATATTGTCATTTGATTTTAGTTTCATTCATGATATTCTTTATTTAGTATAGTCTATAGAAATATCATGGTATGCTCATACGAGATATGCACGTGCACCTTCCCTTATTTTACACACTAATTGGGAGTTTTCTGACTACCCTTAATTTTCGCATCTAGATCTATGGTTGTTACATTCTATTGATCAGGCATTTGGGAATGATCTCACACATTACAGAGTCTTAAGTTTTCTCTATCTAATCTGGGTATTATTCTTATCTCCTTTTATTTTTCGTTATTTCCTTGATTCTATATTGTTTGGACTCCATATTGTTTTATTTGATTTATTCATAGAAAGTGATATCATGTGTTAGGATTTATATGTCATATTGTAACGATTTTGTTACTTTCATAGTTGATTGATATAGCTTGTTCAGGTTATTTTAGGCTTAGCGTGTATATGTAGGGTATTTTCCTTGCGTATATATGTCACCAACTCTCGTCGCGTCTCCATTTTCACGCATTTTGGCAAGCGGGGCATGGAAGAGTTTTTTTTGGTATCAGAGCCAGGTTTTCGACTTGCAATTTTGACTTTTGACTTTCACTTTTCGCAAGAAGAACCTAGTTCCTACCAGTGACAAGACATATTATATCTACACTGTAATATACATATATATCGCACAATGATACTGAGTCCATTTGGGAATCGACCATTCCTCCTTTGAAAATTCATTTCTTGAATCTTTTGTTCCTGATCCTGAACATCCTTCCAGAGTAATTTGGATCATCTTCTTGATTCCAATCCTATCTCAATTCTATTTTTCAATTTTTATTCTTGAGATTGACCACTCAACTTCGAAGCTAGTACCAGAATCAAAGTAGCGCAGAGGAATCGTGGTAAACTCATAATGCACTGAGAAGCGACGAGAGAGTAAGTAGACATCAACAACGATTGATATCGGTCCATTCTTTTGATTCCTCAACTTTCTTGATATCTATTTCTTGACTTTAATCTTCTTTTACCATTCCTTGCCCTATTAAAATTTCGAGGACGAAATTTTTTGTAAGGTGGGTAGATGTAATATCCTCGAGTTAATAATACGATATTAAAATTTTTAAATAAGTATTTGGCTGTACTAATCATTTTATTACTATTAATTAATTTAATTTATGACTCAAGATTTTACTATCATTAAATATACAACTTGTTTTGAGATATTAAAGGTTATTTAGGCTTTATATATCTTAGCACTATTATTACTCATTAATATTATTAATTTTATTACTATAATTATTATTGTTATCCTTTTTCTAAGTGTATTATATTAACTTTATAAAGTAGTATTACTATTTATTACCATTATTAGTATTATTATTTATAAATTTATTTTATTATCATTGTTACTTATTATTATGTGTTAAGATTCCTAGGTATCATCATTATTATTTTTTTGCTTGTATATTATGGTCAAACCCACTCTTCTTATCTTCCCCTTTCTTTTCATCTTTTCTTTTTATTTTATTCTCTTTTCACTTCAACCCCTAAGCCCAGCCTATGACCAAGCCCAGCCTATCACTCTCTTTCCCTTTTATTATTTTTATTTCTATTTTTCTTTGGCCCAAAAACCCAAGCCCAATTCATATATTATCTCATTTCTTTTCTCCTTTCTATTTCTTATAGCTCAGCCCAAGAAACCCAGGCTCGGTCCAGTTTCCTCTCCCTATATCATCACCTCCTTCATCATATCTCTCCATGTGAAACCCTAACCCTAACACCCCATCCAACTCCGCCGGCATCTGCATAACCCTCGCAACAACCAGTTTTCCTGCGCCTTGATCTCGACCTCGCCTCAAACGCGCGCCGCCCAACACCATCACACCCTCCATCGTTTCCCCCTCTCCTCTTCTTCTTCGCCACTTTCTTCTTTCTTTCCCTTTGTCGACGTACCATCATGAGCACCTCACACTCCTCTCCATCACCACCATGAGCCCACGACTGTCCACACCACCACTGTCCTCTTCCACGTTCCCCTACCACCACCTCCTTCTCCGCGTGCCGGCACGTATATCACTAAACGGACAACACAACCGAGCACCCAACCACCCCTACCATGCCCTACCTCTCCTTCTGCAGACCACTGCCGCCTATGGTCTGGCCGCCCACCAGCGTCTCCGAGTGTTACCCGCAGCCGCATGCACTGTACCCGAGCTCCATCTTCCCCCTCTCTTTACTTCCCTCTCTCTTTCTCTCTATCTTCCTCTCTCTCTTTGCACTCCTTTCTCCCTCTGTACTCTCTTCTTCCCTCCTCAGGCGCTACCGATCTGTAGCAGTTGTCGTCACTATCAGCCAACATGGTGTCACCTCATCCAACCCGTTCCACCATCGCACCACCGTATCCCTGCCCTTCTTCTCCTTCCCCTTCTTCTTTTCTTCTCTCTTTCCTTCTTTCTTTTCATAATGGATCCAACCTAAACCTAATTTAAACCCAACCCGTACCCACATTCAATTAACTTATGATTAGATCTAGGTTATTGGGTCTTAACCCAATAGAAAACTGACTCACTTATACAATCCTGACTTGTTAAATATCTGATTTCGTGTTCGGGCCATTTCTCAGTTGTCCGATCTTTAATTCGGGTGATTCTAGAGGCTTTGAAATTGGTGAAGACGAGAGCTACGCAGCCACAACCATTTTAGAGCACTGAGGTCCACGTAATCTCCAATAAACCTGCGGAAACCCAATGTGAGTGTTTTATCCTTTCTATTTCGATTAATGTTATTTTACATTCAAATAATTGTTCAAGTTTAATTATGATTCATGCCTGTTAATTATTGTTCATGTATATTAAAAAAATAAATTACTTTAATGTTTTTATTTATTTAAACTAATTATGATTTACTGAATTTATTTTTGTTATCTGCTTATTAATTATCTGTTTAAATTGCTTGGTCAATTTTCTAGCAATACGAGAATTACAAATTTCCAATATTTAATTTTGTACAAATGCATCAGGTATTTTACCTGAAATTATTTATATTGTTCCTACATGAAATCTGTATGATATATATATTTTAGAGAATAATCGTTGATTTCTAGAAATTTAAACATTTTCATGATTAATATTTTCCCAAGAAAAATACTTATAATAATCATAAATAGTGAAAGTTTTCTAAAAAGTCATATTTTAAATCCTGCATATCATAGTGAGTGTTTGTTCTCAGTGTGATATTACTGTATTTATTTGTTGGTGCATTTTACTTTATAGTCTGTCATGAATGTCATCTTGTTTATTTACTTTTATGTATATGGTATTGTTATGATTTCATGTGACCATGTTACCATTTTCTTCTTCAATAAATTCTATTTTATGTTTAAATTATTGTTCATATTTAAGTATGGTTCACGCACGTTGATTACTGTTCACTTTCACATGTATTAAATACATAATGAATAAGTTCCAGAAGATCATATTGCCGTTTCTGAACAATATCATGATTTCACTTGAAAAACTTGACTCATTATACATGATATTTACCTGATAACCATACTGTCTATGCTACTAAAGTCACTGAGAAAATATTGTTTTACGGTAATAACATCATCCTTCTTATCATGTTTATTGACGTCTTGTTATATCAATATCCTGATTACATTGTTGATATTGTTACCGTGACTATCACTGAGTTATCCCAGTGATCTAGGTAATGTGTACTTTAATTAATCTTGATAATATAAATATCATGATACTAAATAACTTATACCGAGACTAGGAAAATTGATAGAGAAGATAACATTTGTATTTGGGTAGACCTAGAATATAGGTTTCGCAGTCTAAATAGGGTTCCATTGAGGGTTCCTATGGGGTGATTGGCACCTCGTTCTGTTCCTATTCCTGTTTATACATGTTATACATGTTACCTGACCTATTATACATGTTACCTGACTACCTAGCGGTAGGGCCTGGTTCAGCGGTAGGAGTCTGGGCTGTGGTCCCAGATATCTACAGGACCACTTAAAACACAGACAATATCTCTAACTAATCAGTTTCAATAACATAGGACTCCAATTGATATATGTAATAAGCGTAGTATGGATACATTTACTACATGTGACAATTAGTGTTCGCTGACATAATTAATAATAAATCTTGCATAAAACTATGTACATTGATTGTGTACTCACTTGTTGTATACATGTATGCCATGATAGACACCCGATATGTAATTGTGACAAACTGATCCCTTTTACTCTTAAGTTAGGTACTGTATGTATCTTACCATTGTGACATATGTTTTTTATACTATACTGTCATTTAATTTCAGTTTCATTCATGATATTCTTTATTTAGTATAATTTATAGAAATATCATGGTATGCTCACATGAGATATGCACGTGTACTTTCCCTCATTTTACACACTCATTGAGAGTTTTCTGACTCCCCTGGATTTGCGCATCCAAGTTTATGGTTATTACACTCAATTTATCATGTATTTGAAAAGATTCTCACGCATTACAAGAAGTCTTAAATTTTCTCTGTCTGATCAGGGTTTTATTCTTGTCTCCTTTTATTCCCCGTTGTTTTTTTATTTCTATTGCTTGGACTCCATATTGTTATATTTGATTTATTCATAGAATAGTGATATCATGTGTTAGGATTATATATCATATTGTAGTAATTTTATTGCTTTCATAATTGATTGATGTAACTTGTTCAGGTTATTTTAGGTTTAGCGTATATACGTGGGTATTTTCCTTACCTATATATGTCATCCATTCTCATCGCATCTCTATTTTCATGTATTTGGAAAGCGGGACATGACATAAACCAAAGGTGATCTTCTCACCTTAACTCTTTGATAGCGATGCGTTCATTGATTAGTTCATCAAGCTCCGATTTCATCCATTATCAAAGCACCAATTCCTCATATGTCTTAGAGGAGGACACACCTACAACAAATAAATTTGGTGTGCCTTTTAGTACTCATAACTTCTTGAGTCCTAGGACATTAGCATTTTGAACCCAAATATTGTTCTTAATCACATGCAATTTATATAGTAAAAATTAGCTAAATGACCTTTGCGACCGCAATGTATACAAATGTACACTTGGCATGGGTGTGAGCATGAGTTGCATGTGAAATGTGTGCATGAATGTGTGAAACTTGTTTCTTGTAAAATATAAATTCCAATCTATTATGATCAAAAGCACATTTGCTTAACGTTGAGCTTAAACAATCAATTTTCTTTTACAAAATCTCAAAACCTTTATTTTCAGAAGAAACATTGAAATTATCATTTTTATCACAAAAAGTTCAAGCAACAGGAGCATGACAAAAATAGGAATCAAAATCAGCAAAGGAAATAGACAAATCCTCTTTTTCTTTTAAAACAAAATGCAATTGATATTTAAAAGATTCTTTTTCCTTTGAAAATAAATCAATTTCATTTTTCAAAGTCTCATTTTCTTTTAAAACAATTTCTTTTTCTTTGAAAATCAAAACAACTTTGTTCTTCAAAGAATCATTCTCTTTTGAAATAATTTCAAATTTACTTTGAGGAGAATCTTTTTCATTTAAAACAACACTCAATTTTGAAGACATGGAATTATTTTTTTTCAATCTTATTTTCGATTTTTAACAAATCATATTTTTCAAGAAGTTTATAACAAAATATGGCAAGATCATCATGCGATATATTTTCACTATCATCAAAATCGGATTCCGAGTTTACCTCAAGGGATTCATCCCCTTAGACGATGGAGCACATGTCGGACGTAACACTTTCTTTTTCTGAGTCAATCTTCTTTTCATTTGCAGTTTGTTCGCCAAGAGAGATCAATGTATTCCAAACTAAAAAAATGGAATCAAGATTAGGTACCCTCGATAGATAATCATCATTTAGGGTTAGCTTTAAAACATGAGTAGCTTTAGCATTTGCCTCAAAACTATTGTTGATATTTGCTTTAGTAATAGCAAGATAAACATCCCTTCCGAGGGATTTAAGATATAAATTCATCTTAATCTTTCAAGTTTATAAGTTAAGAATATCAAACATAGGTGGATCAAGAAAATTCATAAGTGTATGTAAACAAAAATGTGATTAACAAAAATAAGGATCACTCCTCAGTGGTTAAACCGAATATCAGAAGTACTAGCTCTGAAACCAATTAAAATCACCTAAGGGTGAATAGGTGATATGCTAATAAATGCAAAAATTAGAAACTTATTAACAATAATTCTACACTAATATAAAACACATAAACAATGTCAAACTCACAATCAAGAAATGAAGCCGTATACCCCGTGAAGGGTTCTGAATTTCTTCTCGTGATTCCTCTTAAAATAATAGTTGAGGTGCACAATTGCTTTCTTGACTTAAATGAATGAACACATATAATAACAATATTAATATAAAAATGACAGTTAAGCACAAGTATAAAGTGAGATAATATCATGCATATAAAATTGATTATAAGTAATATATATGCAAGATATAAATAGAATTGAGTTAAGAGAGAAAGTTGAGCAATCACAAACACGAGAGAATTATTTCAAGGTTTGAATAACTTGCTCCGTGTCCCCGTCTTCACAGCAATAAAGGATTTCACTAGAATCGATCTCGCAAGATCACTTGCTGCCGCAACACCTACAACTTTCCTCATAAGTTCTCGCAAGAACTTCAGCACATGAGCCCACGAGCTCTATCGAGACCGCAACCTCTAACAACTTAATACCATAATTTGAAACAACTTGGTGATCAACACATGATCACAAACAACAACTCTCTTACAACCTAACTTATAGAATAGATAAGAAATGAGGCTCAAGTATGAATGAGAGAAAACTAAAGATTTGGAATAAAACTAAAAAAAACTTCCTCACAAAAGATTTAGAAATGAGAGACATGAAAACTTTTTTTCTTTTTCAAAACTTGTTGTAAAACTTGTTATGGAATGATCTTTATTGACTCCTATTTATAGGACAAGAGTAGAAACTTTAAATCAGTAAAACCAAATATTAAAAACACGTTAAAACACAAAAATCACGTTCGAAATGAATTTGGATAGGTTTGCGCACTAAACTAACCATTACAAGGCAAAACATGCAAGTTTTGACTACTAGCTATCAACAGCTATACTTAGTTGTCGACAGGCTGAGTGATATGTACAAAAGCAAACTTCATACTAATTTTTCAACGTCAAAATATTGAAATTCAGAAAATACTATATATGAAGAATTTGTAAATATTTAAATTATCTTTCTAATGAACAAAAATCATATGAATAAGATTTTGGGTCATGGGTTAGAAAGATATGATCAAAATACTGAAGGGTGCCAAACTGAAACTGTAAAAACTGTTTTCAGCATATAGGCTAACTTAATTTGATAACCTAAATGTTTGAATCTAAAAATAATCATATAGGAAGATATTATAGCCCTTTAAGTCAATTTTGTAATGACACTTGAATCACATCAAAGAGATATCATAGTAAAACGTTCTAGCCAAAATACTAGAGAGGTGTCAGTGTAGTATAACCAGTTGTCGACAGTTTGTCTATAGACTGAGTTTAGTGAGCTCTCTATACATGGTTGTCGATAGCTCAAAGAGTTGTTGATAGCTGAGATGCTCTCAGCCATGTGCACCCCTTTAATAGTTGTCGACTGTCCTAGTATCTTGGAGAGTTAATAATATTTTTGAAATTATTTTTAAAAATCAAAATAAATTTCTGTAAACTCTACAAAAATAAGTTCTTGTAAATACTTTTGAGAAACAATATGCATGATTAAAAATCAAAACATATTTCAAATATTTGAACTTTTTGAGATTTGATAATCATTTTGGAATAAAACTAGATATTTTTAAAAACTAAACATTAAACAAGCTAAACCAAAACTTATATAAAATACAAAAACAAGTTTCTCAAACTTCATTCAAGCTCTAATGTGTATGGTCAACAATAATACATATTCAAAATAATAAAACTAGTTTTTGAGATTTTCTTCGCGTAAAAGCCAAACACAATTTAAACTCATTTTGTTTAAACTAAAACTGAAACTTTTGATCATGAAAATCAATGTCAAATTTTGGTGTGTGAGTGTAAGATTGGGCAATCAAATATACACTACTCTTTATAAGAATTTAAAATTACTTACAAACACTTACAAACATATTTAATCGAAGTCTTCTTCATTTAAGTTGACTTCAACAAACTTGATCTTCTTTTTCTCTTTCTTGATGTATTCATATTGAGCTTGACTCTTTCTTGAGTACTTGATATGTTCATTGTGCTTGGGCACTTGAATTAATACTAGATAGCTTCAATCCTTAACTTTGAGTCTATTGTTGAAACTAAATACTAACTCATGATCTTGATTAAAATTTGAAACTTAAACATACAAAATAATTAGTACTATAACTGCATGACTTAATTATTATCAAAACTAGAGTGATGGGCCTTTGGGCCAATAATACATTTGTTTGGCTTTTCAGAAAATGACTCAAATGCATGCATGAAGTTGCACCAAAGGCGATCATTACCGATTAAGATGCCCAAATATGTGAAGCTATTAAGATAGTTTTCCCTATTACTCATCACCAATTTTGTTCTTGGCATTTAAGGAAACATATGGTCGAACAACAAACCTCCTTGATAAACAAATATGACGATGAATTTTCTATTGATTTCAATGATTGGTATACTCTCGTGATATAAGCACATGCGAGGAACATTGGAGGCGATGAAGGAAAAATATGATATAGATGAAGAAAAAGCTTGTTGGTTGTTAAAGCTATATAGATTGCGAACATATTGGGTGAACGCATATCTGAAGGATATTTTTTGTGCGAGAATGACAACTAGTCAAAAGAGTGAGAGTATAATTTTTTTTTTGAGAGGGGTTCGTGAATGCTAACACAAAACTTGTTGAGTTTGTCAGCCAATATGATAAGCTATTTTCGCTCGTTATAGAGCTGAGTCTCAAGAAGACTTCCTGTGTCTGAATTGTGTGTCTAATCATACCTCAAATCCATATGAGATACAGGTTGTAAAGTGTTATACTAAAAGATTTTAAGATGTTTCAAAAAGAATGGGCCATTGTGATGATACTTTTTCGAAGAGTTGGCAAATGAAGAATCAGGAATAATTTATTTGGTTGGTGACTTCTCTGAATCTAAAGATAAATATGATAAAGTGACTTATGAGATTTGTAGTGAGCTTTATGTCATGTGTAGTTGTGCCTTATTTGAAACCGAGGGGATCCTTTGTAAATATATTTTATGCATCTTATGGCATAATCATGTTACTTATTTTCAGGATCTTATATACTATACAGATGAAGATTGGATACTCGATACAGGAATATTAAATTTGAAAATGCTATGAATATGTGTCAAAATCAAAGTAACATTGATCTGCACGGAATTATAAGATTGTTGGATGGTATGCTGAAAGGCTCCACTATAGAAAATGAGAAGAAAGTCTGCACCAATACAGTGAATGTTCAATTATTGCAGAGTGAAAGTAATGTTGGATCTAGTGCTTCAGTGGTGATTTTGAGAGATGGTAAAGAAATAACAATCTGTGATCTTCGTGGTCCTGCAGTAACAAAAAGGAGGCCCAAAAATGCTAATGGGATGAAGTCTGAATTTGAAGATTTTCAATCACAAAAGGAGGTGAAGCATAGTAAATGTGAAAATTGTCAACAATTGGGCCATTACAGGACTGGTTGTACATTATTGATATGACATCTTGTTCATGTATCTTATGCATTTTACTTAATGTTTAAAGATTTATATCACTTTGTCTAATATTTCTATGCATGTTTTTTCAATCTCATATGAATTGATTTTTTTCTATGTTTTTATTCACAGAGGAAATAGTATCTGATGTTAGCAACTGAGAAAAAGCAGGAGTTGAATTTATTAGGAATATTACTAATGAATTGTATCATGTGGAACTTATATCTATGTTATATTTTGCTTAAATGTGATATTTTTTAGTTTCATAATTTAATGATATTAATTACGAACTATAATATTTTAGTATTTTAGATATGAACTATAGTGTTTTGTGAGGACTGCGACTAAGGTCGCAGTATTAATATCGACAGGATTTTACTAACTGCGACTAGGGTCGTAGTTGTAATATAGTTTTATATATTGTTTATCTACTGCGACCTTGGTCACAGTTCTGTTGTACAATGAGAATTTACATTTCTAATTACATACTAAGACCATAGTCGCAGTATTTTACTTGATTGAATATAGTGAACTATAATATTTTGTGAGGACTGTGACTAAGGTCGCAATATCAAGATAGAATATAGTGAACTATGGATTGCGACCATGGTCACAATATTTTACTTGATTGAATAAAGTAAACTATAGCTTTTAATATTGATGCAGTACTAAATAGTTTTATATATTGTTTGTGTACTGTGACCTTGGTTGCAGTTCTGATGCACAATGAGAACTTTGCATTTTCAATTACACACTGTGACCATAGTCACAGTCTTAATAAGAATTTGCATTATTTGTAGTACATGAATATATTTATCATGATATGATGATCTAAATTACACAATGATCACATTTTATCTTTCCACTTTATCTTGCACCACCATTGTTTTTCACAAAAAAAATAATGGCCCCATTAAAATATTAGAATAGAGTTCTAAATTTTTATGAGGTATGTGACCATGGTCGCAGTCTTTATAAAACCATGTTTCTCAAAGTTTTGTGATCACTGTGAATTAAAGGCATGGAAAAATATATACTTGTACATGTAATTAAAAAGCATGGAAGAACATTTTCAAAAAAAATTATTTATAACATATCATATGGTCAGAAAGAAACCTTACAAAAAAGAACATTAAAATCTCTAAAAAGAAAACAAAAGATAGTGACTATCAAAAAAATAAAAAATCCTAGTTCTCATCATCACCATCATAATCAAAATCATCTCCTTCATTCTCCTTGTCTTCCTCTTCCTCCTCACTTTCCTCCTCTTCTCCCTCGTCAATCTCCTCGCTTTCCTCCTCTTTTGGAGGGTACTTTGGGTTGTCGAAAAACTCCATGCATACTGAGTTTGCTTCACCTCGAGAGGAATATGATGACGAGATTGATATATGTTGTTTTGAGGGCCTTGAGCCATATTACTGGTCATGCGAGTCTTCTGATTAATCTCCGTCGTGTTGGCTCTAAGGGAGGTTGCTTGAGTCTCAAGAGAGGTTGAACTGTTTGTTTTATCAAAAAGCGTACAATTAGCCTTCTAAGAATCTCTTCTTTGAGAAGTCTCCAAAGAGACTTGAGAGCGAGTCTTGCTTGAGACTTTGCGGTACTGCTGCGTGGATTTTTAGGGCTAATAGAGCCCGAGAAGTGAAGTTCTTCGAACTTCTTTTGATCGAATTCAACGACGAGCAATTCGATGGTTGATTCGAGAAGCTTGAGGTCGGCTTGCACCATGACCTTCTCATCGGTAGAGAAAACAGTCCCTAGTGGAGTCTTCATCTTCTGTTCCTTAGAAATTGTGCTCGTGTAAATTTTTTAATTGCTTGAAAAGAAGATTACAATGGATCAAAATCTGATTACAGAAAAGGGAAGAATGATTGAATCTCCTCTCTGTTTAGTGACGAGTTCTTTGTGTAGCGGTGGGGAGTGAATTTTGTTCTCTGTTGACAAGCCGAACCGGAAGCTTGAACTTCGGATCTTCTTGCTCTCGTTGAAAGCACATTGGTAAAATATAAAATCGTAAAAGAGGCTGAAATCTCAAATAGATTAAACTTGAACTCAACAAGTTATAGAGGATCCTCTCTTTTTCCTCCCTTGAACTCTCTAAGCTGCTCCACCCTTCTCCTTAGCTATTCACAGCTATTTATAAGAATTTTCAGGGTATAATTGACCCTTAAATATCTCTATAATGAGAATTTATTCCCTAATATGTGGGTAGTACGTGGGTATGATTTGACCCAGTTAATGATCCCAGTTAATGACTGTCTGTTACAGCAGAGACGTAGGTCGCGTTGGACGCGGACCTTACTTTAGCATTGAAATGCGAAGCTCATAGGATTGGGTTTATATTGAAACACGGAGCTACACATGTTTGCGTTTATCTTTAAACATGGAGCTACACAGGCTTGCATTTGTGTTGAAACGTGGAGCTACACAGGCTTGCATTTATGTTGAAACTCGAAGCTACACGGCTTGCATTTGTGTGAAACGCGACCTTGAGGTCCGCATTTTGAAGACAAACATGATCTTCATGTTTAGCATAGAATGTGACCTTCGCGTTGTTGATGAAGAATGACATCCGCGTTTGATTTGAAACGCGACCTTCGCGTTGGGAATGAGGTCCGCATTTTGAGGATTTGACTTCAGTAATTTTTAGACAACCTACAATGGCATCTCAGGAATTGACTAATGGCGCAAACAAAAAGTGGGGACATCTCGATAGTCGATAATGAGCAGGATTAGTCGTCTAATAATTTGGATTAGTTGACTAATAGCGTTGCTGGCAGTTTTCTTTTACGATTCTGATTGCAATTTAAGTTGAACTCAAGTTTTCTTCTTTTCTGAGGTGGAGATTTTCATAGTTGTTAGAGTTTGTATAGGACTAAGATGATTCTATAGTCTATAAATAGCCCCATGGAAGTGGTCTTCAAAGATGTAGAGAACAAAAAAAATTGTGAGAGATTTGTGAGAGAAGTTTTAGCCATAAGGGTTCGCTATTTTAAGAGGCCATCAAAAAACCTGTAATCTTCTTAATGAGAGATGTAAGTATTTCTCATTATACTCCTCCAAAGTTTTAATAGAATTTCTCGCCTTCTCCCGTGGACATATACACGATCTATTTGATCGATGGAACCACGTTAAATTGTGTGTTGCTTTCTTTACTTCAAAATATCTCATCTCTTCTTCTCATTGCTCGACGATCTTGCTTTTTGCTGCACCATCCCAACAATTGGTATCAAAGCATATCAGTTCGTTTCTACAATTGGTATCAGAGTAAGGTCAACGTGAAGATATCTACAATCAAGTTTGATATTTAGAAGTTCCATGATGTCATCAATTTCAGCAGGTGACAGATTAGGATGAACGCCATCTTGACTCAGAGTGGGTTAAAGAAAGTGCTACTTGAGAAGGAGAAGAAGCCTGAGAAATGAGGATCAAAGCTTGGCAGTAGTTGGATGAAAGGCATTGACGACTATTCAACTTTGGTTGGCAGATGAAGTATTGGATGAGTTTTCTTCAGAAAAAACAGCATCCTCGCAGTGGGAGCGACTTCAAGATCATTATCTGAAGAAGTTGTTGGCGAATGGGTTGATTCTAAAGCATCGTCTCTTTCTTCTCTGCATGCATGAATGTACACCTATTAAATCTCACATCGCAGAGTTTCTTCTATTATCAATGAGTTAGATAAGGTAAAAGTTAAGATAAAAGACGAGGATCAATCACTTCTATTACTATGTTTTTTACCTTCTTCGTACAAGAGCTTTAGGGAAGCTACCATCTATGGAGGCAAATTAACTGTCAAGGTCAATGAGATTAAGGAATATCTGCTCAATAGGGATAAAATTGATAAGCAGTTGACATGTGAGTCTAATCACGATAATTCTGGGCAAACACACTTTACTAAGAAGAAAAGTAATAATGGAAGTTCCACGGGTAACCTAAAATACAAGAATTTGTTGGATAGGGTGCATTAGAGCTGATTGTTGGACTCGTAAGAAAAAAAACAAAAAGATGCTAATGTTATTGAACTGTCTGAAGGGGATGAAGATAAGTGTGATGTTTTATCTATTACAGATAGTTTGTTCAGTAAGAAAAATAGATGGACCATTGACTTTGAATGTTCACAGCGTATCAATTCAGATAAAAAGATGTTCTCCTCATACACTTCGATTCAAGGGAGAGTGGTCTTCATGAAAAATTTTGCTATGACTAAGGTGATTGGCGAAGGGATAATCTCATTTCGTTCTTATGATGGATGCATCACTACTCTTCAAGACATTCGTCATGTTATTGAATCAAGTTACAATCTCATCTCTCTTGGAGCCCTACATGGAGAAGGATTCAAATTCAGTTCTGAATGTGATCTTATGAAAGTTTTCAAAGATGCCCAAGTGAAATTTTAGGCCGAGGGCGTCAGCAATGTTTACATATTACAAAATTCAGAGGTTAGAATTTGGTGGATTGCAGTTATCCTCGGCTTCTAAATCGAAGATTGTGAAACAATCAGAGAGTACGATGATTTCGAGTTCGGATGTTCAGTTTTACCTGGAAGTCAAATTGGGACTAGACGATGATGGCGCACAACAAGGAAGTCCAACTCATTACTCCTGTGTAGGAGTAAACTCTCATAAATCTTGCATGGATTAAGAAAGCCATTAGGTAACCAAGTTCAGGTCAGACCTGAACTTGTTCAATCTAATCTAGTTGTGAATCCCATGAGGAGATTATGGAGAAGAGAGTGAGATGGAGAAGTCAAAAATTGTTCAATTATGTATTGATGTGAGCACATAGAGCATGCTGACTATTCTCAGACTTAAACATATTCAAGTCAGGGGGGATTATTAGGATTGTGACTGAAATACATCGTGAAAGTAGATGAAGCTTCAGAGGTCAAGAACATATAGGTTTACACAGTTGGCGCATATGCTAGTGACTAATGGCAAGGGGTAGTCGACTAATGAAAAATTAGCCGACCATTGGCATTTCAGGAGTCGAATGATGACGCAAATAGAAAGTGAGGACATCTCAGTAGTCAACTGTATAGTCGACTAATGAGCAACATTAGTCGATTAATAATTTGTATTAGTTGACTAATGGTGTTGCTGGCAATTTCTCTTTATGATTCTGATTGCAGTTTGAGTTGAACTCGAGTTTTCTACTTTTTTGATATGGTGTTGTTCATAGTGCTGCAGTGTATAGAATTAGCATGATCTTATAGTTTATAAATAACCCTTTGTGAGTAGCCTTCGAAGATTAGAGAACAAAAAAATTTGTGAGAGATTCATGAGAGAAGTTTTAGCCACAAGTGATTGCTGCTTTAGGTGGCCATTAAAGGGCTTGTAATATTCTTAGCGAGAGTTGTGAGTGTTTCTCATTGTACTCCTCTAAAGTTTTAATAAAATTTCTTACCCTTCGCCTGTGGGCATATATACGAACTATTTGATTGGTGGAATCACGTTAAATTATGTGTTGGCTTTCTTTACTTGGAATATCTCATCTTTTCTTCTCGTTGCCCGACGATCTTGCTTTTCGCTATGTTGTCCAACAATTGGTATGAAAGCATATCAGTTCATTGCTACAGTTCTCAATGCAATTCAAAATACTTCTTGAATATGACAAAATTACCCTTGATCTTTTACTTTTTGTCCTTTACTTGTCTATCATTCCCAAAACAACATGCACTAAAAATTTTTAAATATGTCAAAACAAAGTGGACTTCATTCCAGTCAGACCAACTCTCCTTTGGATGCTCTATATCTAAAAGAAATTATTTTATATTCTCCCTCAAAACTCTATTATTATCTCTACCTAAATAAATTTGTCTCATTTTTTTTACCATTTCTTCTGGCATAGTATAATATTGGACCAACAAGTCATCAAATTGAACAACTTAGATGAAATTCAATTTAGAGTTATAGAAGTTCATATTGTTGAATAATAATATCTAGTTTATGTGGAAAAATTTTCATTTGTAAAATTGTTATCATTTTAATAGTTTTCTAAATTTTTTGAATTTATCTCACTCGGCTAAAATTTCAAAAAACAATTATCCTATAATGGTACTTCTTGTTAGTGGATTATAGGTATAATGTCAATTTCATTTATAATTTCCTAATGATTGTCTATTTACTTGGTTGGAGTATTGGAGCAATACACAAAAATTATTATAATAGATTGCAACATTAAAGGATGATATGAAATATTAAGATATCACTTTTAAAATAGGAACAACAATAACAACAACAAACTAAGCCATTTGTCCCAAGTATCTGGGGTAGGCTACATGAACCAAAAGAGAATTACGCCAGATCGGGCACATGGATCAGCTTTCTCCACTCATTCCTATCGAGCAATATGCCTACATTAAAACCTTTATCCTCTATATCTTGTCGTATCACCCCCATCCATATTTTGTTCGGTCTCCCCTGCACTCTTTTAACTTGTCCTAATTTGATACGCTCTACTTACCGGACTGGCGCATCTGTAGGTCTAGTGGCACATGATCAAACCATCGTTGGCAGTTTTTTTCTCATCTTCTCTTCTATAGGGGCTACACCTATCTTAGTACGAATATCCTAATTTCTCACCTTAGTTGTCCTCGTGCCACTGCACACACTTTTAAAATGGTAATATGATAAAAATTGGCAACAAAAAAGTCAAGTTGGGAGGGTAATTTAGTCATGTCTTAAAGATAAATTTTAAGTGTCACGTCCAGCTTCCAAAATACGCGAAAACGGAGTCGCGACGAGAGTCAGCGACGTATATACATGAGGAGAATACCCCGTGTATACACACTAAGCCTAGAGTAACCTGAACAAGTTATGTCAATCAACTATGATGAATCAATATCACTGTAACAGTACATATAAATGTCCACACATGATAACAGATGATAAAGGGTTATAACAAGCCTTAAGTCTAATATAGGGAATTAAAGGAGACGACATGAATAAAAGAAAGTAAGAATACTGGTAATCGTGCAGAGTAAACTCCGTGCACCTCCTCATGCATGTGAATCTCTCAAAAGCACCTAGTCAACAAGGTAATATATATATAGACCTGGATGTGCAAATCTAGGGAGTCAGAACTCCCAATAAGTATGTTTAAATAAGGGGAAGGTGCATGTGCATAAAATGTGATGAATTATAATATAATAATAAAGCAATCAGATCATTAAGAACGCAATAGCATATATGGACAGTAATAAAGGCAGTCAGTGTAAGAGTCAGATGTACAATCAGGTCATGTGTATCATCAGGTGTCCAACAAGCATACATGTATCGGTGAACACAATCAGTTACAAACACATGATGGACTGATTAATATTTTTTATTATGTCAACGAACACCAATTGCCACTTGTAATAAACGCATCGCATACTATGCCTACTACAGATGTCAATCGGCGTCCTAAATTATTGATATTGATCAGTTGGAGACATTATCTATGCTTTAGGTGGGTCCCACACATACCTGGGACCACGGCCCAGACGCCTGCGCTGAATTAGACCGTATCGCCAGGTACTACAGTAACATTATAACAATAATAGTATGGGATGTCAGTCATCCCCGCGAACCCTGCAGTGGAGCCCTATCTCCGCTGCGCAACTGTATCCTAGGTCCACCCAAAATACATACGCTATCTCCTCCATTAATTTTCCCAATCCCAGTATAAGTTGTCCATTTATATTATTA